>APFE030724003.1:60236-78035 GCA_000404065.3 Pinus taeda
ATATGAGATTGACAAAGTCTTTAGCAATGGAGCGGTAAGAATCAAGACCATTGATGAATCTCAAACTCCTCTTATTGTGAATGGCCACAAACTAAAGATCTATCATAAGCCACTCTTAAAAGAGGAATTTGTCAAAATGTTTCAAGATAATTCTGCAATAAGGCTGGTGAAGAAGAATCTTTCTTCTCCACCAGCCTAGCCTTTGTTCTTTTATGTCAAAACAATAAATAAATAAATTTGTATAAGCCTGAAAACCAATCATTGATTGGCAGCCTTATACTGAAAATGTAGGGCAAAAATCAGGAATTCCTGACACCCTATATTTTCCAAAAAAAAATCTCTCTCATTTTTCATTCCATTCCACACTATCCTCATTCCACTCCATCTCATTTCCATTCCGCATCACTTCATTTCAACTCCATTTCAACTCCATTTCATTCCATTAATAAATAAATAAATAAAATTTCCATCCAGTCATTCATCATTTATACATCTCATTCAGTTATAATCTTGTTGGGTCAGTTTCCGCAACTAAGGTCAGTTTCCACAGCTCAAATCAGTTTTCGCAACTGCTCACTGATTCCGCAGCCAGTTGGGTTTCTGCAGCCACTACTCTGTTTAAAAAAAAAAAAAACAACAAATTTTTACAATTAGATGTTGGTTCAGCAATCATGAAATCAAATGCAGGTATGAGGATATATTATGAAGAAATAAGGCATTCAAAAGCACCAACGAGGAGCAACTGATTGAAGACTAAGGAAAAATGACAAAAATTCCAAAGGTATGAACACAATTTTATTTCAAATGGCATTCTAACACATTTTTTTTGCATAGTTATTAAATCACAAGCTCAACTATATGCAATGATTAAACGAAATCGCCTCTATAACCATTTCATTCCATGCCATTCCTCCATAAGCCATGCATTCATTTTCCAACGGTGCTATGATTAAATTCCCAGATTTAACTCAAGTTTGGAAATATTCGCACACTCTGTTTGTCATTATGAATCGTGGTTGATTTGACTACGACTTCTTTTATCTGCACAAAATCCGCAGCTGTTTTATAAAAGTGTTTGCGTCCATTCTACAGCCACCCAATTTTAAAAAATACCAGATGCACTTGCTCCCCCTACTGTTCTATTGACCTCACGGCTTCATTTCCACCGTGCTCACATAAGCGTTCACCCCATTTTTGTTCCATGTTCCGCTTCTTCTGTGTACCTATTCTCTGATATCCGCTTACAGTTGCTAGTCTCCTTCATAAACCCTGACCATCTCTGCTAATTCAGATGAGTTTTAAAGAACAGAAGGAAGATCGGACGGCTGTTGAGGGCAGAACTAGAGGGACCTAAGTTTATTGAAGGATATCCGCAAGTGAAAGATATGTTGAAGAAGGCTAGGTGGTTATGTTTTATCCAGAAATTCAAAGGCTACCATAGGGAGGTTACCAAGGCCTTTGCAAGGTCTTTTAATGGACTAGAGGTGGAAACAAGAAACCTAAAATTCACAGTAACTGAAGCGTCAATAGTAGCTGCCACAGAGCTTCCCCAGGGAGGTGAATGTTGGTTTAAGAACCGGGGCCTTGGTGATGAAGTTTGGAGAGTGATCTTACGGGAACCAGGTATGGATGTCACTGTTTTCAAAAAGGGGATTCATGTTCATGTTTTAAAAGAAGAATGGGCTAGCTTATTGTTAGTTATTCAAAAATTTATCACCTGTGAGGGACGTTTCAGAGCAATGTACATGTATCATGCACGTCTGTTGATAAATTTCCTAGACAACCATATCCTTAATTTGCCATATTTCTAACTAAACAGTTTGAAAAATATGTCTATAACTGTTCAAAAGCATCTAGGGGACGTAGAGCCACATTTGTATTACCATGGTCTCATAAAAATCCTGATAGAAAAAACAATTAAAGGAGAAAAAGGATACTTGGGAGAAATTTTTAATTAGAAATTTCTTTGAAGAACCCCAAGAAACCCTTGAAGGCAGTACATCAAAAAGAAGTAAAAGAAAGAGAATAGATGATAAAACTCAAAGCCCTCCTACTAACACAGTTGAGAGAAAAGAAAGACTGTCTAAAAAGGGGAAGGAAAAGACTCCTACTAACACAGTGGAGAAAACCAATAGGGAAGAAAGACTGTCTAAAAGGGAGAAGGAAAAGACTCCTACTAAAACAGTTGAGAAAACTAGTAGGGAAGAAAGATTGTCTAAAACGAGGAAGGAAGAAACTGAGGATAAAAAGCCAACAAAATCAAAAGAGAAAAGAAGCATTGAAGTTGTGCATCAAACCCCTTCCTCAGAAGAAGACCATCAAGTATTGTCTGAGAGATTGGTTCACCTTCATAAACAGTCAGCTATGGCCAAAAAGAAAGGGAAAGGAAAATAGAAGGAAAAAGACAGTAGTCCGCAATATGTAAGAAGAAGCAGCAGGCTCAAAGGAAAATGGAGAAAAACACAAACAAAAGGACTCCATTTTGTTGATTTGGGAGAATGAACACCTGAACAAATCCCAGCTGGCAATGGTCCACCTCATTCTCAACCAAGTGTTGAAACCAATCCTCAAGGTGATGACATAAGTCCTTTTTGGCCAGAATTTGAAGTCACCTGCACAACATTTTGGGGACAGCCCCAGGAAAACGACACCCAAAATAGATCCAAAGCAGCAACAGGTGTATGATTACATAGAATCCTTGGAAAGAACAGCCACGGGACCCAGCACTTCATCCACTCAACCTCACATAGCACAAGAAGCCCTAGTCCAATCATTGAAACAAGAAATCTTTGAGTTGGAGGTGTTAAATCGACATATTAAAAATGAAAATGAAGCACTTAAATAACAGAGCAGACTGGACAAGATCATCCATGACAACACTATGCTACACCTGGGACTATGGCACAAAAAGAACAAAAAATTGAAAAAGAAATGCAAGAAGATAAGTAGAGCACTGGTTAATCTTAATTTCATATGCATGATGAAGAAGCTCGGGATGTTAGCAGCACCAAGAAAGAGAGGAAGAGGGCTGGATGTACTAGCAGAAGCTTCAGAACATATGGTTTGAAGGGGAGGTAGTCCAAATTTTGGTTTCATGAGGACATGCAACACCCTCACAGTGGGGGTATGTTGAGTCCCAAAACTGCATCTTTCCTACACCTTTTTCTAGCTTCTTTCCATTCATCTGAACCTCCTAAATCATCAGTATCATTGCATAATAGTTTTAATTAGGGAATTTAAAGTGGTTTCTTGACTAGGTGTTTGTGTTGCTATTTGAACTAGATTTTTATTTATAAGTTGCGGAATCTTATCACTTTCCACAGCCAGCCCAAGTTTCTGCAGCTGTTTTGTCAAAGTCTATATTGCAGGTGTCTTTGGGTGAATCGAGCCACATGGGCAAGTTGCAACCGATGTGGACATGTACCAAGTCCTATTGGCTCAGTCGAATTCATCAGAAAATGCCATAGTCAACGGTGGGAAAAACGGTGGTCAACTCAAGAGTCCTACGATGATAAAACTCTGTTTTTCACCACGTGAAGCTTTGTGTGGTTGTTCCTAGATCTCGAGGGACAAGTTAACACCTGTTGACTACTCCATGAACCAGATCCAACAACCACCTTCCAACGATTGAATCCTCACAGCAGCCATAGTGCTAAATCTTGGGACGTGGTCGTTTACGTGTCTTGTATCAGCACCGAATGTAGGAAAACAATTATACTATCCTTCGTTATAAATAATGCGTTCTCATACGCATGTTAGTTAGCTTTTTGAATGTAATTTTGACTGTAAAGGAACCCACTGTGCCGTAACTTTATCACTGTGTTGTGACTGCATTTTAATATATGAGAAGTCTCTGTTTTTTAACTCAATTGGTGGTTGATCGTTGAGTGTCCAAGGATTGTGCAAAGGGCCCCTGCACAGGCCGAGGTCTTGTTTATTATTGTAAAGTTTCATGTTTTATTTCTTTATGTTCTTATGTCATAACCATTCACTTGTATATGTATCACAATTCTTATGGTGTTAACGCTTGATAGCAGTCCATAGTTTTCACATTTTTAAACAATCAGTGATTTTGTTTCAGATCACAATAGGCAGCCCAGGCAGCACATAGTTTTCTAATGACTAATGACATGAAATCATTCTTGTCCTTCTGCTGATTTTCATTTCCTTTAGTTTTTAGTCCCAGCATTGTGTTATTTATTTCAGTTTTGCTCATTTACTTTTCTGCAAGTTAGTTATTGAATTGCTCATGACATTCTCAGTTACCTCCTAAAGCCAGAGCGAGTCGAATGGTGAGAGGTTGAAGTATGAAGTGTGTAGTTTGATATTAGTTTATTTTTCTGCAAGTTAGTTATTGAATTGCTCATGACATTCTCAGTTACCTCCTAAAGCCAGAGCGAGTCGAATGGTGAGGGATTGAAGTATGAAGTGTGTAGTTTGATATTAGTTTATTTTTCTGCAAATTAGTTATAGAATTGTTCATGACATTCTCAGTTACCTCCTAAAGCCAAAGCGAGTCGAATGGTGAGGGATTGAAGTATGAAGTGTGTAGTTTGATATTAGTTTTATTTTCTACAAATTAGATATCAGATTGCACAAGTTGTTTATGATTACCTCCTAAAGCCAGAGCGAGTCGAATGGTGAAGGGTCAGAATATGAGTTGATGTAATGTGATTTTAGCTTACTTTGCTTGCAATTCTTAGATTTCTTTGAGTTCAGTTTTTCTTACATTTTCATGGCAGCAAGGATAGTGGGTTTCATGGTCACTAGTTCACCATTGTTTAATTAGAATAGTGGCACATTTTCACTCTCCTTTCAATAATTAGTTTCAGCATTGCATGTTTTTAGAAATTTTAAAGTTTTTGAAAATCATTTTAAAATACATCATTACCTTGAACATTTATATCATACTTGTCTTTTCGTATTTCCATCTCACATTAGGGAATTAACAGAAATAAACCCAAAACAAAACAAAAACTCAAAAACGACAAAAATTAAGAAATAGACTATCTTGCACATATAGTGCGCCGCACTTCAACAGTTTACGACTCCCGGATTGACAATTAATACAGCAATTTAGGACACTCTGAATTGACCAAACACCATCTTATTTTCTTCTCTTTTGCCTTGGTTCACACAGGGTTCGACGAAAGGAGTTGGCACAATGGTTTGGGATCAAAGGCGTGAGGTTCACTCTGATTTAGGGTTTCCTAATCCCCTGATGCTGGCATAGAACTGGGCATTTTATTCCCTGGACATTGGCACAAAGGCTTATGAAAGCATCCAGAGAGCCCTAGACGTTCGCACAAAGGCTTAAGGGAGTGTCCAAGGGTTCAGAGGCAGATCTAAAGGTGTCGATCCCCGAACGCTCGCACAAAGTAGTCCTGAAAATGTCTAGACCGTCTTGGATGCACGCATAACAACTTGAAGAGAGCGTTCGAGGGTTTTTTTGCAAATCTGGTGGTTTTGACCTCGAACCGATGCAAAGGGTCTTCCTAAGAGAATCCAAGTAGCTACATATGCCCTCACACTGGCAGAAAGAGCGTCTAGAGAGAGTTTTGGACCCATGCAAACAGTTTCGTTGAGAGCGTCCAGGGTTTTGATCTTGGTTTTATCAGTTGGCTTCAGTGATCTGGTAGATCTGTGTTTATCTCTGTTGTTATATAAATCTGTAGATCTGATTTAATAGTATCTGCTACAAACATATATATTGGGATCATTGTACTCTCTGTTGAAAATGTTTTATGACAATCTATTAAAGAAGAAGATTTGAAAAGGTTTCCCCCTTGTGGGGGTTTTCCCTGGTCTTTGACCAATCTGTTGTCTCTTGAGGTTGTGTTTTTATCTTCTTTATCACTTCATATATTGTTCTTTCTTCAGTTACGTTTATGATTGATTATGTTACTAATAATTGGATGCATTGTTAATGAAAAATAAATTGGGCTAAAGTAATAGATACAACATAGAACAATAAAAAAATTTAACACATATCACATGTGTTCGTGGGATACTAAACAATACCCTTAATTTGACTACATATTGGAAAATACCTCTAAAAACCACATTACTTAGCCCCCTACCAATACGAACTAAATACACCTTCCCAATTTAAAAAAACCCTTAATTTCACTAAATATTGCAGGTATCAATTTTTTGTAGCCCTTTATATTTTGTCATTAACATTGAGCTCCATTTTTCATACCTGCCAATATAAAAACCATTTACCCCCTTTTATATGCTTAATATATTATATCATTGTTTCCTCAATATATATCTCCTAATATGAATGCATGTGGTATAGTATTGTTGTTGAGAAATCTAGGGCATGAATAATTAAAAGATTTCTCTGCTTGATAATTGCTTGTGGTATACTTTTACTTCTTAGCTTATAGTATTTTCTTCGTTATGTTATTATTGTATTCTTTTCATCAAGACAATTACCAATACGCACAATGCAAAACAAGTGACACAGTATGTAGGCTTGTCATCTAGGGCCAAAACCTCTCACCTCTTGAGAGGAAAACCTAATCAAAATTCGTCTTCTAGATCTTCAATTGATAAGTACCAAGACCATGACAAAGACCCTTGACTCTAGTATCCTCCCAAGAACCTTGTCACTAACCGAAACTAGCTACACTTTTCAACAATTTCTCCCCAAGTGAAGCCCACGTGGGTTTTGTCTTGGTCTCCAACCAATCTTGATTCCTTTATGTGTGTGTGTTTTTCTTCGGATGTTCCTTCTATTTCCGCTACATTGTTGATGGTATTGTTCTTTATATATAATTGCATAGATTGTTAATCATGTTTGGGGTGAATGAATATGTAAATGATGAAAAGTATATAAATGCAATTATCAAAGCAAAGAACAAATCAACCCTAAGAAAAATTAATAGACAACTTCCTTATGCAAGGTCGCAGGCAAAAAAAACCTAGGATCGAAATTCTTGATGTGAGTTGCAAAAGGATGCAAGGTAAAAAGATGAACCTTCATATTTGATCATACTTCGCTGGTCTATAGAGACGAGCATAGAGCCCAACGAATCTTAAGAAAACAAAATCATAAGTCCAAAAACCCAAAATACTTCGACCTCCAAATAGACATTTAGAACTCTTCAAGGCCACAATAGAATCTCGTAAGATTTCTTGAAAATTTGACATCTTCATCCACAATAATGAAGGATAGAATAGCCCATTTTTATAATGTCAATAGAATTCTCTAGGAGAGCAAGCCAACATATGATATATTTGTGAGGGGAAAAAATCAAAATTTCAATTGGAACCCAATATTTGGGCCAACCTCTACAAGAATAATCTTTATACGCCTTTTTATGACCTTTGACTTCTTGGAGCCTATTATTGCACAAACTAGCAAGCTAGTAAATAGGCTAAAGCTAGAGGGCACAACAACAACCTCGGACAAAGACCCATGCTCACTACATCCTACATCCCCTTCTCTTCTCATATTTTCACCGATGAGGAGTCCTAGTGTGCCTCACTTGTGATAGATGTTACTCGGATAGGTTTTAAGTGAGGCAAGGTGGCTCATTCAGTGGAAAGGTTCAATGGGAGTTTGAACTTTGGGAGAAGCTAGGATGAATTTCCAAGAAAAAACCCCATGAAAAGAGGACTACCCAAGACCTAGGGTTGTGATATTTGACAAAATATAAATTCATCCAAGGTTTAAGTAGACAAGAGAAAAGGCTATGATTGATATACTTCAATAAGTACTTAAGCTCAAGCCTTCAAAAAATCCATGAGTTGAAGGATAACACCTAGGGTTCCCACTTGGCACGATATCCAAGGAATTAATTATATTGAGATTTCACCATGAGAATTGCCTCAAATCAGGATGAGAGCTAGAGGAAACACCAGCGCAGAAGACTATCCAAATAGTTTTGCAAAAGATCTTCCCTAATGGAATTCACAGCAAGGCCTGGGGAGGCTTCCTTATCCTTAAGGGGATGACAAAGATTGGTAAAGGAAAGGTGAAAGAAGAATGATTTTTCAAGTATAATACGAGCACCAAGGATCTAGGACCCAATGTCTACCTATTGGGAGAAATGGAGTCAAGATAAACCAAGAAATCACAACTTTCTCTTCAAGGAGACCTAGAAGGAATTTCGCTACCCTTTATGGAAGCAGCAATTAGATGACTTCTAGACTTTTATCCTTTGATGACACTAGTTTGTGGAGTTTCAAGGATGCAAATTCAATCAACCCTCTAGGAACATTAATTCATTCATTGTCCAATGAGTAACACATGCAAAAATTTCCAATAGTTTTCAATGCTTCAATAATTCATATCAATTAAGACACATTAAACACCATGAGAAAATATTCCATGCATTAGCCATTCACCAAATCAAAAGTATAGCATCAAATAACACTTACAAGACAAAGAATAAGATATCCATCCACAAAATTTCCAAATAGAAGCTCCAAGGATGATAGTGAAATTATTTAAACACAATAGTTCATCAATAACATCCAATTTTGTCCTCTAATTGTAGGTTTGAATTCCTTTCAAGAGCGATCAAAGATCGAAAGCGTGATGATATGAGAGAGTATAGCTCTCTTATTTATACATGCCATATGAGTTCAAAAATAAAAGAAGCCCCTCCAATGTCTAAAATGTCTAGTAACCCACCCATGGTTACAAGACAACCATAATATCTTATAAAACAAGTCAAATTATACTTCTTAGGGCAGCGTTGAGGCCTCGTGCTAAAAATGAAATTGAGGGCCCCAAAAATAATGGATGAGAGGGGGATGCCTCCAAATGTTGCAAAATATCTCCAAACCACAATTTGGTCTTTGTGGGCTCCAAATGGTTCCATGGGTCTCCAAATGGCTCAATATTGTGTCAATGCTCCATCAATGAAGGCTACAAGAAGACACACGCCCTCCCATGTATCCTCGAGAGAGACAAAACCTCCTATAGTCCCTAGATCAGCTGCTAAGTGTCGGGTGCAATGTGTTGGAAATAATACTGAGAGGGGGGGTGAATCAATATTATCACATTAATAAAACTTTTTCATTTCCAAACTCTGATTCATATATGCTACTTCCACAACTTCTTATGATTAAGTTAATTGATCTTCAATTAGTGCATTAGAACATTATCAACCATATTATCAGTTAACAGATGCAGTAACATAGAATAGATCATCACACATAAGGCACACACATGAACACCATGATATAAGGTGGAAACCCAATGCGGGAGAAAACCACCTGCTGCAAGTCATCTCAAACTTCTTCTTAATAAGAAAATCCTTTTACAATATTTGTACTGGTGCAGTCTTATACCAGTACGGGAGCTACAACCCCCTTTGCTCTTGTACTAGTCGATCCATTTACTAGTGCGCAGGCTGCTACCTGCTACAATGCTCCAAAGATTCCCCTTTGCTTTTATACTAGCTTAAGTACTAGTACGTAGGCGCCGGCCTACAATCTTCTCTCCTCCAGGTACCACGTTTCATCAATTTTCATACTGGATACACTGAAGCACAACACATAATCTGAAAGGCCACGTTTCATCCAATTTTCATACTTCTGTGGCGCCACGTACCTCCGCAACTGCGCCTTCTGTGGCGCCTCCGCACTGTGCCTTCTGTGGCACCTCTATGGCGTCTTCGTACTGTGCCTTCTGTGGCACCTCTGTGGCGTCTCCGCACTGCACCTTCTGTGGCGCCTTCACACTGCGCCTTCTGTGGCGCCTCTGCGCTGCGCCTTCTGTGGCACCTCTGTGGCATCTTCGCACAGCGCCTTCTGTGGCACCTCTGTGGCATCTCTGCGCTACGCCTTCTGTGGCGTCTCCACACTGCGCCTTCTGTGGCGCCTCCGCACTGCACCTTCTGTAGCGCCTCTGTGGCGTCTCCGCACTGTGCCTTCGCACTGCGCCTTCTGTGGCACATTTGTGGCGTCTCCGCACTGCGCCTTCTGTGGCGCCTCTGTGGCATCTCCGCACTGCGCCTTCTGTGGCGCCTCTGTGGCGTCTCATGTGGCGCCTCCGCACTGCGCCTTCTGTGGCCCCTCTGTGGCGTCTCCGCCCTGCCCCTTCTGTGGCGTCTCCGCACTGTGCCTTCTGTGGCGCCTCTGTAGCGTCTCTTGTGGCGCCTCCGTACTGCGCCTTCTGTGGCGCCTCTGTTGCGTCTCCTATGGCGCCTCCGTACTGCGCCTTCTGTGACGCCTCTGTGGCATCTCCGCACTGCGCCTTCTGTGGCGCCTTTTGTTAATACATGTGGTTGCATTTGAATTGCACCATTGACTACATTAATTCCTAGAAAATCTATGTTGTCTTGTAATAAAGACATATTTCTTTCTGACAAGACTATACCATGCTGCTGGACTTCTTTTAAAAATATTTCTAAATGCTCTAAATGAGTTTTCATATCTGTACTATGGATGAGGACGTCATCAATATATGTGACAATAAGATCATACTTATTAAAAATAAAATCCATTCTTCTCTAGAAGAATGCAGGGCTGTTTTTCAAACCGAAGGGGACAACCTTCCATTGGTAAAATCCGGCTGGGCATATAAAAGTCGTTTTATGCTAGTCCTCTAGCTGTATTTGGATCTGATAATACCCAAACTTCATATCAAATTTACTGAATACCTTGCTATACTGTATTTTTTGCATGATAGTTTCTGGCCTTGGCAATGGATAGTTAAAGCTTTGAGTGATGGTATTGAGGGGTTTATAGTTTATCACCATTCTAGGTTTACCCCTAACTATCTCTGATTGATTTCTTACCATAGATGCTGAGCAAGTGTAATGGGACTCACTAGGCTCTATGAGCTACATCTGCAGTAGCTCTTTAATCTGTCTTTTTATTTCCTGCTCATCTAAGGGAGTACATGGAATTAATTTTCCTTTGACTCCATTGTCATGCAAGGTTATGATCTCCTGCATCGGACTTTCTGTTTCACAAAACTGTTGTGGGTTCTTCGAGCAACTCTTTAGAAGTATTTTTTGGATATCATCTTGTTCGGTAGACCAGTTGGGATCTACCCATGCCAATTGTTTTGTTTTGGATTCTGCTCTTGCTTCATAGATCTGCAAGACTTCCTACCAGTCATCAAAATCTCTTAATGGCTTTCTGGCTCCTACTCTTTTTTGGCTATTTTCATATATAGCTTCTGAATTTGCAATAAATAGTCTAGGAACAGAAATAACTTTTTTCTTCAAATTAATAATCAACTTATCCTGGCTGATTGTTACTGGAAGCACATAATTTAAAAATGGCATACCCAACATTAAACTAGCTAAGGGATCAAAGTGTTGTATTGTAGAGATCTTGATAATACTCCCCCCAACTTTCAAAGAAATATTGTCTACATAGTGAGTTAAACTCACTGATCCTCCAATGGTTTCTGAAACCAAGATGTTTTGCAGTGGTTTCCATAGAGATTTAAATAAAGATGGTCGAGTCAAATTATTATATCCACTGGTATCAATGAATGCATCAACTGACACCCATTCATCTTTTACCTGTACTTGTACCAGGATGTAAATAAGGCTATTTGTTTTGACTATCTTTTTTAACAAAGCGTGTTCTTGTGTCTTCGAAATCTCTGGTTGTGGTAAACTGGTAGAAGCTGTTGTTCTCTTCTGGAATTGACAAAAAGCATTTATTTATGGCAAAGCTAGCACAGGGTGCTTACCTTGTTTTACTAATAATGATACTACACTTGCAGATTCATCATCTGAGTCATCTGTTGTTTCACTGGTGACTTCAGTGTCAGTGTCACTGTCTTCCTCACTGTAGTGGTGTTCTTCTGAAAAATCGTCATCAGAACATGAGGGACAAATATTCATTTTTTGAACATTTTCTTCGTCTTCTACATCTGATACTTCAATTAAAATATATACATCTGAAATATCATCCTCTGAATCTACAATTGACCAATCATCTTGAAATTCTTCTATGTCTATACATGCTTTGAGTTTACTAGATGAATTTTGTGGGCACTTTCATGCAAAATGACCTTCTTTTTTACAAATGAAACAACAATTGTTGTTTCTGGGCCTTGATATTTTCTTCAAAAACTTAAATTTACGAAACGGATTTTTCAGGTTAGAGACTCTCTTGGGCTTGAATCTACCATACCTTTTTGTTTTCTTTTTCTTGCTAAATGGTGTCCATGGTAGCATTCTTTTGTAGACATCTGAGTTGGGTGTGATGTCAAGCGCTTTCTTCTACCAACATAAGTATTTAACTTTTTCTGTAACTCTAAACAGAAGATCAACCCAATATACTTGATCTAGAATTTTATTCTGGACTTCTAGATCCTTCATGATGAGGTCTCCTAGGTTACCTGGTAATTTTGACAAAAATGAAATTTTCTGAGCCACGTCATTTGAGAGGTTAGCTTTGAAGACTTTAGCCATGAAGTCTTTACTGAATTGATCAAGATATTTTAGATCTTTTAATTCCATTCTATTTAGATCTTTTATTAGTTTCTTTCTCTCATCAAAGGGTTCTGGCACGAACTATGATTTTAATAACAATTCTAATCTGGACAGTTCGGCTTCCATGACGACTCTTCTTTTAGCTTCGGATGGTCCCATCCTCCAATCATAGACTATTCCAGCCATGCATTTTTCTGCTAGGACGATGATAGATACATTATCTAATCTTGTTGTGACCTACATTTGATAGAGAGCTCCTATCCAGATCCAGATTGATTCTCTAGGATTTGAAGAATTATCTAGATCTAAGATGTAGCAACTTGAATTAGCAGCATACAAGTCTTCTTCAACACAAGGATATTTACTAACTTCTTTCAAAATATGTGCCTTATTCTGATTATGTATAGATGGAAAAATAAAAGAAGGGAAATTAGAGGCAGCTTGCTCAAGGGTCATGACTTCTTTCTTTGACACAAACAGTTTATCAGTTTTATATGTCACTCGTTCACTAGTTAATTTTCTAGTGTCTTTAGAAGTACCCTCACCTGAACTAATTGCAATTTCTACTTCTTTGGACTCTGCTTCCTCCTCTAGATCCCAAAAATTGGGCGTACTCATATCCCTGTGAAACTTAGGAATTTCCTTGGCCTTCGTCTTTTGTCTCCTCCTTCTTCTTTCTTCCTTTTTTAGCTTCTCTGACTGCTGCTCATCATAGAGCAGTTTGGGATTAGCATTTATCAGATCAGCTTGTTTACCTAGATCATCTAGAACATCTTCTGTTTGAGCACACCAAGTAGTTAGATAGTTTCCTATCTGGTAAACTTGGTCCATGTCATTCGGATTCTGAGAGTTTTGTTTTAGCAATGGGGCACAGTCAGCTCTGGTAGGTGGGTGTCTAGTACTAGATGAAGAAGTACTAAATTTTGTTTTAGGTGGCCATTTTCCTCCCTTTACAAATCTTCAATTTTCATACTGAAATTATTCTACAGGTGGTGTGGTATAGACATATGTTCTAAACATTTTATTTACAAGAAAGAACGGTTTCTCCTCTGGTATATATAGCTGGTGTGTAAACAACGGCATACTGGTGGAAGAGCTAGCTTCTTCTAGTATGGGCATATGACGATAAAAATATCTTCTTCCACTAATAGGTTGTTCACTTTCTGAGATTACTGGTAGTACATGCTTTTCTGGCATGACTATTGGTCGTGGTATTTTGGGTTTGTTAGGAATGATTCTCACATAACCATCTAACACAGACATTCTTTTTAGCAGGCTACTTGAGTTATCTGTGGCTGCCAATTATTTATACTGGATGTACCAGTCATTGGGCAAAGATTCTTTATCATAACAAACACCTTCTACCTATGCATTGCTGATTCCTACAGCAACACAATCTCTCAACACTGGCTATCTCAACTTAGGATGTACAGTGTTTGTTAACTGAAAAGAGGTCTTAACTATAACAGATAAATATTCACTGTCGTGTACCATTTCGAGACCTTGTACTCCTATCAAGGATTTCTAACAATCTTTAAGGTGGATATCAAACAAACTAATAGCATAATCTGGGTAGATAGTGCCATGTTGACATCCCAAGGATAAGTTTCCAAGTATGGTCCGTATTCAGGAATGTTCATATATATTGTGCCTGGTATCGAAAAGTTCGGCTATACAGGGAGTATTAAGGCCATGATGGAACAATGAGGCTAGTCCAATTCTAATACCCCCAAAATGCCAAGGCTTTCTTTCTATTGCTCGCATTTTCTCTCTGTTTCTCAATCACCCATATTTCTGGTATCAGAGCCACACCCCATTCCTTGGACAATAATTACATTAAATAGACAGAGTCTGAAGTTAGCCAGGTAGCCTTTGAAAAGCATCTTGTTTTACAAGTGCTAAGTAAATAAAAGCTACTTCAATCAATCTCTAGAATAGATTGTAAGAGTTCACCTATGGCCAATTTCTTAAGATCCTTCTCAACCATTGATCGAAGTTCTGTATCTGAAGTAGATAGTAGATCTCATGAGTCTGACCCCGTAGAACATGCGAAGGTCGAAGACCCAGACAACTGGAACCCTCCGGCACTAAATTCCAAAGAAATTTATCCTGTCCCGATGCTCTTCAAATTATCAAAGAAGGCCTATTTTAAAGAGGTTGAGCACAAGATAAGAATCAAAGGTCCATCTGTACATATTGTAGGATTAAATTTGTTTTCTAAAGACAAAATTAGAAATTTTAAAAGATATGTTGCTGAAAAGAAAATCTACTATTTGCATTTTGGGGGGATTAGAATTGGACTAGCCCCATTGATCCGTCATGGCCTTAATACTCCCTGTACAGCCGAACTTTTTGATACTAGGCACAATATATATGAACATGCCCGAATAGGGACCATACTTGGAAACTTATCCTCGGGATGTCAACATGGCACTATCTACCCAGATTATGCTATTAGTTTGTCTGAAATCCACCTTAAAGATTGTTGGAAAGCCCTCATAGGAGGACAAGGTCTTGAAATGGTAGACGATAGTGAATATTTATATGTTATAGTTTAGACCTCTTTTCAGTTAACAAACACTGTACATCATAAGTTGAGACATCCAGTGTTGAGAGATTGTGTTGCTGTAGGAATCAGCAATACACAGGTAGAAGGTGTTCATTATGATAAAGAAGCTTTTCCCAATGACTGGTACATCCAGTATAAATCCCTGGCAGCCACATATAACTCAAGTAGGCTTCTAAAAAGAATGTCTGTGTCAGATGGTTGTTTGAGAATCATTCCTAGCAAACCCAAAATACCATGACCAATAGTCATGCCAGAAAAACATGTACTACCAGCAATCTCAGAAAGTGAACAACTTGTTAGTGGAAGAAGATCGTTTTATCGTCATATGCCCATACCAGAAGAAGCTATCTCTTCCACCAGTACACCGCTGTCTACAAACCCGTTGTATATACCAGAAGAGAAACCGTTCTTTCTTGTAAATAAAATGTTTAGAACATATGTCTATATCACACCACCTATAGCGGAAAATCGAAGATTTGTAAAGGGAGGAAAATGGCCACCTAAAACAAAATTTAGTACTTCCTCATCTAATACCAGACAGCCACCTACCAAAGCTAACTGTGCCCCATTGCTAGAACAAAACTCTCAAAATCCGAATGACATGGACCAAGTTTACCAGATAGGAAACTATCTAACTACTTGGTGTGCTCACGGAGAAGATGTTCTAGATGATCTAGGTAAACAAGCTGATATGATAAATGCTAATCTCAAACTACTCTATGACAAGCAGCAGTCAGAGAAGCTAGAAAATGAAGAAAGAAGAAGGAGGAGACAAAATAAGAAGGCCAAGGAAATTCCTATGTTTCACTGGGATATGAGTACGCCCAATTTTTGGGATCTAGAGGAAGAAGAACAGTCCAAAGAAGCAGAAACTACAACTAGTTCGGGCGAGGGTACTTCTAAGACACTGGAAAAATAAGCAGTGAACGAGTGACATGTAAAAATAGTAAACCATTTGTGTCAAAGAAAGAAGTCATGCCCCTTGAGCAAGCTGCCTCTAAGTTCCCTTCTTTTATTTTTCCATCTATACATAATCAGAATAAGGCACATATTTTGAAAGAAGTTGGTAAATATCCTCGTGTTGAAGAAGACTTGTATGCTGCTAATTCAAGTGGCTACATCTTAGATCTAGATAATTCTTCAAATCCTGGAGAATTGATCCGGATCTAGATAGGAGCCCTCTATTAGATGCAGGTCACAACAAGATTAGATAATGTATCTATCATGGTCCTAGCAGAAAAACACATGGCTGGTGTTGGAAATAATACTGAGAGGGGGGGCGAATCAGTATTATCACATTAATAAAACTTTTTCATTTCCAAACTCTTATTCATATATGTTACTTCCACAACTTTAATTGATCTTCAATGAGTGTGTTAACACCCAGGCTGTTCCCTGTGACTCCTTAGGGAATACGGCCGGGGTAACCACTAACCAATCTTTGGGCTACAGCTTCTAGCCCAGCTGTAGTCAGAGAGGGCTCTCTCTATAAGGTTTGTCACTGTTTTTGACGAAGTTTTAGGCTAGTTATGAAGTGAATTTTTGGTTGCTTTTTGTGTTTGGTTGGGAGGATGCTTCTGATAGCTTTTAGAGTCTGTCTGCAGGTGAAACTAATCCATTGGGCAATGGGGTCTTTGACAGTTGTTCCCTTGAGATCTTGACTTGGTGGAGGTGTAACTACAGGGCCTGTGTGTATTCCATGAAACAAATTGTAAATTGTGAGAGTGAAATGAAGAGCAACTAGCAAAGAGCAATTTAAGAATTCTTTACTTGAGCTGACTAGTGTGAGAGAGGTCTGTTATTTAGGAGAAATTACTTGAATTCCTGAAATAGCAAAGCAATGTGATGATGTAGTATTAAAGGTTGCATTGAAGAATTACTCTTTAAATACTTTAACTGAAGAAAACATATGAGATAGCTTAGATTGAGCTCAGGGTAACCAATGATTAAATCCTGAGACTATTCTTTTTCCTTGCTACCTAGATATTTGAGTGTATGGAAAACATGAAAGATATATGAAAGAATAATGATCACATGTAAAACAAAGAGTAATGAGAAAAACTTATTGAGCCATGAAATACACAGGAATCCTGCAACTTTGAGCCATACACCATTTGGAGATCAAGAGACACAATGCTTGAAGAAATCCCACTGTCCTTTGTATTAGTTGTCTCAGAGTTTACAATATGAGAATAACAGAAGAGATATCAAAAGATTTCTTACATCCGGAGTCCAACCCCTCTAAACAAACGCGAGGGGGAATATATAGAGGTTTCATACAAAAATATCTCAGGTATTGAGTCATCTGAGAGGAAAATATCTCTTACACTCGTTCATGGAGAGTAGATGAGGAGTAATTACAAATATAAATGACTCTTAAAAGCCTTTAACTCCTGTCAGGATAATGTTTTGACCTTTTGGTATTGCGGAGTCAGCTGTGCAGCTTTATCATAACTGCAGAATGAAGTGCTCTGCAACTGTTACTTTTTGTGTCTTCTTGGCCCTGCCACCTGTGCTTGCTGATGTTGTTGCCGCGGTCGAGTACCTGTGCTGAGTCAGCTCAGCGTCTTCATACTTGCTGTTATGGCTTTTGCCTACCTGTATATGTAATATAGACCTTTTGCCGAAAAAGATTTAATCTCTCAACTTTGGTTCAAAAGTAGCCTTATTAAATCTTGCCATGTATCTCGAGGAGGAAGCTAATGTTTCAAAATTGACCCTAAGGTCTCATCGGCCTCTGTATACTTGTAGAAATGGGGGGGCTCATCAAACAGATGTGATACTTCATTTCTGATAAAAAACAAATTATCT
>APFE030724003.1:78045-101956 GCA_000404065.3 Pinus taeda
GCACTCTGTCACATCTGATATTTCTTCTGTAGATTCATCTGAATGTATACAAGTGAGATTATCTTCTATGAGAGGGTTTCCATCAAGTACAACACATGCATCATAATGCCAACACAATGTGTATCCAGATGTGCAACATGGTCCAAGTGCATCACCATATCTATATAACTAGGGCACAAACAAGCAATGTGGTGGTGTTGAAGAGGCTCATGGTGTGGCAATCAACCTTTGCATGGCTGAAGGCCCATAGCTCTCAACGCTCACCCTACATGTGCCATTATCACCATCCAGAGGGCTTGGATCTTGTATAGGGAGACCAAGTCCAAGATGAAGACCCATCTGCAATCATGTATAAGGTCAAATGCGCTCTGTCACCTTCCAATACAATAATTCATTAGTATACTTAAGTAAATAAGCTTGCTAATCAAGGGCAGAAATGGACACTTGATAGTGGCATGCCCTTCCAAATGGGCTTTGAACATGTACTAATGTTACCTTCCTTGACAAGTGAGGTTAATGAATGACCCTATTCGGTGGTTTCAACCTCTAAGGGAATGATAGGTCCATGGTATATTCACCAAATGGTAGGTGTCATGTGAAATAAAGATGGAATGGATTGGGGACAATAAGGGAGGCTCCAAGCCACATGCCATGTTACAAGGGTAGCTATGATGAGGGAGGCCCACTCCTTGGGTGTATTAAGGTAGGAGGGATCAATTGTGGTACATAAGTTACCCTGACCTTTCCTTTTCCACTCTTCTTCATATGCCTTTTGCCTTTTATTGATTTTCCTTCGTTTTACTCCTCAAGGCTCAAGGGGATGAGAGCATGATGTGTAAGATGTAGCAATGAATACCCCCTTAAAGTAGGGCAGTTCATCGCCCACCAGGGGTTGGGCCAATCATGGGTTCCATAATGATGTAGGGGGCACTCATAGGGGGCATAGGAACTAGGGTGCTAGCCATAATGATAGGGGGTAGAACTGAAGTTTGCCTTTTTCCCACGTGCTAAATTTATTGTCCGACCATATTTTGCATTTTCAGCACATTTATTGTTGTATGTGACCATATTATGCTTTTATCTTCCTTTTTAGCTGCATCAACCTTTGGGGCATCGTTCCAGGCCTGATCCAAGGTGTGGAAAAGGGGAAGGGGAGGTTAACACCTTGTGGACCCAATGGACAAATGTGGACCCAGACGGGGAAAATGTGGAAAGGGGTTGTAATGAGCGGATGGGAATGCGATATATGGTATTGGGAAGCAGGACCACACAACCAAACTAATGGTTTCCCATGTAGTGCCACTCCTAAAGCTAATAGCCATTAAAGGAGCTCCTACAAGACTAGAATACAAGATTAACCCCCAAGTTGAGGTAAGGGAACAAGAGTACAATCAAATTCTATTCTTTTCGTTGAATCTTCCCACTAATTCATTCAAAAATGTGCCCAAGAAAAGGGTGTGAATTACATAATTAAAAATAATACCTTTGGGGTTGGATGACCCACCTTCAAACATACGATCATAACATATGAGCGAGGGCGCACAATGGTTGACTCAGGTGGAAGAGAATAGTAGCACATCAAGCTATCAAATGGCTGCAAGGGGTTGTTGGGTGCCAGTTGAAGACAAATCTAGGACAAAATTTTCTCCAATAGGGATCACCCACTGGTGGTGGGTCATAGAGCCATAAAATAAGTTTTTCCTTGATTTAATAAATATTGGAACCCTTCAAAAGCACCCTTTTGTCATATCATCATTTGATTTAAATTTATAAAATAAAATAAAAATAAAAAAACCCTTATGATTTTGCAACATCATCATATTTTTGGGGTTTTGGTCCATAAGCAGGGGTTTACAACTTTGGTTGGGCATTTCTCTCAAATCATGAGAGCCCACGAGATGATCCACACATCAACAGAATCATTGTGACGAGGAAAATCTGATGGCAAAGCTCTCCAAGAAAAACTTGGTGATTTATTGCTTCAAAAACATTCAAAAATTGCAGGAAGTGCTCACCGTTTAGAGAATCCAAACCCTAGAGCTAGAGTTTCATTAGGTGCCATCATTCTATGCACATCATCAAACTCCATCATCATCACCTATATCATTCTATGGGTATCATCACATCAATGACCTCCAACTATACTCACTTTGACATCAATGATGATATTTGCACTCACTCTACATCCTACACCTAGTGCACCTGCACCTGCTTTGACATCAATGACAACATTCTCAACATCTTTCATGTTTATGAATGCTTAGTGAAATTAATTATGGACTAAACAAGATATATATGCTTAAATAGTTTCAATTTTTTATTCTTCTCTTGGTTTCTTGATTGTGTTGCAACTCTGCAACTTTGGAGCAAGAGGTTAGGATTTAGACCCTATGGGATCTAATTTAAATCTAAGACCCACTTTGAGTACTTGTAACTTACTTTGTGAATTCAAAGTGATATGCATGTTTGTTTGAGTTACTTTATTGAGTTTTTTTTCTATGATGTTGGGTCTTTCAACCCTAGCACTAGGGAACTTTTCCAGCAACAAAAATAGGAGGTGGTTGTAGTAGAGCGAAAGTTGATTTATCCTTTATAATTACACGGAGATTTCACATAGAAATGGAATCAAGATATATGAAGATGAGACATTATACATTTGCAAGGAATCCTTTGAGAGGCGTTGCTACAACTTCTTATGCTTCCTTTGATTCCTCTATGGCATTGAGTTAGTTGTGGTTTCTATACATAATCTCTTGACCAACACAACAAAGGAAGATGCGACAAGAGGTAAAATTGGACTATTACCATTAAGGCAAGCGAAGCCCCTGGTGGAATCCTCTAGCGTAGGGCCCACATGGTGCCTTGCATGGAAAAGCATTTAGAAGTGCATGGTGCTATGTGAAGCCTCTGGCCTAAAATTGGGGGAGAAGTTGCTAGTTTATCTAACTTAGAGAAATGGGGTCATTTATTGGGCCCCTAATTTCACAAACTTGAACATTGTTTCCCAATTTGGGTCAGAAGAGGGAAAGAGTGCTTACATGGATCAGAGGATGAATATAAAAATAAACAAGGAAGGCCTAAGAGGTATCCCAAGAGATACTATGAGTGTGAAAGAAGATGATCGATTATCACTATCTATTACAACAAGGAGAACAATATGTTGAAAACTGTAACTAGGTTTGGTCTTCATAAATGTCTCTGAGTCACGATGAAATGTATTTATCAAAAGAATGAATAAGACATTGTTATTATTAATATTATGACTTATTAAAGCATTGGTTCCATGCTTAGGTCATCCTTTATTAGTAAAAGTCTCCCTTGTGAACTCCTAGGATTTATATTGAGTCATTAGTCATTGTACATTTTATGAGACCCTTCTTGGGCTTTTGATTAATGTAAAAAGATTTATTATTGAGTCAAATTAGCTATTTGACACCTCCACACCAAGTCAGCCTCAAGGAGATCAAGTCGGCCTCAAACTGGGCAATTCGACCTCAACTTCAGCTTATATATACAAGGAGATCAAATTCATTTGGAGCATTCACTCACTTCTCTCAAGCAAGTTCGATATCCAGAAGAAAGAGCTAGAAAAGTGTGAAGTAAGAAAGGAAGTCAAAAAATGTGTGAAATTGGAGAAAGAGGAAGAAAAGAAGAGAATCGAAATTTTGGGTTATCTCTCTCTCTTGTGTGGATTCCTCTAGGAGATCAAAGTCTCTTTTGTCAAATCGAAGTTGTTGTTGTTGTTATTGCTGCCAATTATTGGGTCGAAGTTGCTACTGCAAGTTGCTGATAGGTCGAAGTTGCTATTAAAGGTTATCATCTGCAAGAAGGAAGAAAGAGTTGACTTGGTGTGGAGGAAGTTTGGGTCTAGGTCAAGAGTCTTGGATTATCTCAAAGTTGTTATTAAAGAAGAGTTGTTGACTGGGTTTTCCCCTAGATAGGGATTTTGTCCTGGCTATCCACTTATATCTGGTGTCTTTGTGCTATTGTTTTGGTAATTGCTCGATGAACTAAAAGATAAAAGAACATAAAGATAAAATAATTATTGGAAAATCAAAGCATTTATATTAGGGTTTGATTCTCCTTTCATGATAATTACTTGTGAGTGTGTTGGCTTCTTTTACTTCTTTATTATCTTATCTTTCATCAAGCAATTACCATATTATGTGTATATGAAGATCACAAAACAAGAAACACAAGATATAGGCACATGCCATGAAAAAACCCCCCTCAAGGGGAAAACCCAGTCAAGATAAATCTTCCTTACAATAATATTCTTTGAGACTCTTCACCCTAGACCAAGACTAGACTTTCCCTCCACACCAAGTCAACCTCCCAGATCTTCAACCCCTTTAGCAACTTTGACTAGGTAGAAGCTTCTAGCAACAACGAAACTTAGGAGACTTCAATCTCCCATTCCAGACCACGAAACGGAGAGAAATAGGCACCAAATTTTCAATTTTTCCTTTATCCTTAGACTTCCCCAAACTCACATTCATTTCGACTTCTCGGCGACAGGCTTCGCGCTCTTACCCAACTACAAGAGAACTCAGCGCTTTTTCCCAGCTATAAGAGATTTCGAACTTGTGTGTGAGAATGATGCTCCAAAAAAATTCAATGAGCTTCCTTTTATAGGCTTCATGTGGGGTCATATAGGGTCCTTAGGCCAACTTGGTCTTCTTCTAGGCCGACATGGTGTGGAGGTTACATAATTCATATTTGACTCAATACTTAACCTTTTTACATGATTCAAAATCCCAAGAAGGCTCTATTTAAATGTACAATGATTATATAGACTCGGAATAAATCCTAGAAGTCCTCAATGGGGAATTTTACCTAAAACAAGGTGACCCAAGCATGAAACCCATGCTTTAATAAGTCACAATAATAATAATAATAATAATTCTTTTCTTTATTCTTTTGACAAGTGCATTACATAATGACTCAAGTACATTAATGAAAACCGAACATAGCGTTAGCATTGTTTTCATTGATGGAAAAAAGCATAACAGAGGCAAAGGAGTAGCAGCGAGGAGCGATGATGGAGCAACAACAAGCATGCATGGTTTCACTCAAGGCAAAGAAGCACAAGGAGAAGCAAGCAAAGGAGCAACAAGAAAAGGAGCAGCACAAGAGAAACAAGCAAGGGAGCAACACAAAGGATTTGTGATCTGCTTGGATAATGAGATTGTTATATTGAAGAATTTGTTGTGATGTGAAATTGTTGATTGAGTTGAATTATTGCGATGCAAAGGCAAGACTCCAAGGCAAAGGCAAAGATGTTGCAAAGATTGTTGTGATACATTAATGATCAATATTGTTATTTGATGTTGACACTAGGTTGATGCATTTAATCATTACATATGGTTGCAATTAATATTGGATGGATTAATTATTTTTGTGTTTTAATATTCAATATTTGAAGGGTTTGGAAACGAATGAGTGGAAGGCAAAGAGTTAAGCCTATTCACTTCATATTCCTATTTAGGATACAAACAACCAACAATCTATCTTTATCAAAGATGTGATTTTGGAAGGCATTGTGAGGTTAGAGAATGGGAGAATGTGGGAGAGCTGGTTGAGCTATTATGCATTAGTTACCTAGCACATTTGAAGCGTATGTGATGCAGATTTGATGGGAAGAACAGGAAAAATGAAGAGGGAGACATGCAAAATTTATGACCAGGTAAACCAACACATTGTTGTTTCTTGTTTTCATGAGGGGATGGTAGTCTCCTTTCAAGTTGTGGCTTGATAAATATCCAATTAGAGTTGGTTGAGGTAGGAGCCTCCTGTGGGTTGTAGCCTACATAAAACATATGGGAGTTGGAGCTTCCTTGCATGTTGTAGCTTGCAGAAAATTGAGGTAGCAGCCTCCTGTAGGTTGGAGCCTACAGAAAATCAGATGTAATAAGGAGAGGAGTTTGCCTTTGCATCACAACAATAAAAAAAAAATCATGGTTTTCTCCTTTTATGGGTTTCCACATATATCTGGTGTCAATATGTGTTGTTATTATGTGCTGATATGATGTTTTGGCTTGCTTATTAATTGTTGTTCAAATATTCAATCTGTTGGTCATTATTTGTTAAGTTGTTCATGTAATTTCTAAGTTAATGAGATTAATGAAAATAATTTTAATGTCCATGAATATACTAAACTGATTCACCCCCGCCCCCTCTCTCAATTTAGTCAAGTTTTCATCAATTGGTATCAAAATCGGTTCCTTTAGTTTAAGCCTAATAGCTTGAAGGTAGATCTAGTTGAATCATGGACTATCAAGTTGTACATGTGCTTAGTACATCAAACTTTTATGGATGGAGAGATAAGGTAAAATATGAACTAATAGCTTATGAACCTACTCTATGGAAACTAGTATGTGATGGCTGCTGCAAAGACTCTCCCTCTGCACAAGAACAGAGTGGAATGCTTAGGGAAAATGTGTTATGTTTAATAAAATTTGTAATAGAGATCTTTATGGTAATAGACCATAATTCTACAAAATAAAGCTGGGATATATTGCATCTCATGCATGAAGGAGACGCTAGTAGCTACACTGTCAAGAAGGAGAAGATAAAGAGGAAAAGGAAAAATTCTTATCAAAAAGGAAAGTATTTAGTTGAATGAGGTCTCTTCTAGTGTGAATGGCCTTATTGCCATGAACAAAAGACAGCTAAAGAACAAGGCAAGCTTGGCATAACCTTGACTGAAATAGAAAGATTGAAGAATGAAAACAAAGGTGCAAATATGTGATGAGAGAGAGCATAAGTACAAGGAGGAAATTGTCAGTTTGAAGACACAAATTGAAGAACCAGGGAGGATAGAAGGGATGATGAATAACCAACTAGAAGACAGATTAGATACAATGTCAAAGATTAGAGTCTAAAATTATTTCAGCTAGAAGATAGTTAGATGAAAAGAACAGTTTGTGTAAGAAGCTAGAAGAGGAGGTTGCCTCCATGAAAAACTTAGAAAAGGCAGACATTAAAGATGATAATGAAGTTTTCCTAAAAAGATCTGTAAGAGAAGGGACAAGCACCATGATTAATAAAGAAAATAAACACAAGTAGCAATATCAAAAGCCAATGAATGAGATGAAGAAAGGGTTCATTGCAAAAAGATCATTTTCTCTTGAAAATGAGTTGAACAAGTTTGAAATATCTCAAAGGAGATTCTTTGCTCTTGGGAAAAACATCACATGTTTTTCTTGCACTGAACATGGACATGTGGCAGCAAATTGTAAGAATAAACAAACCAAGAATAATCTGCAGAATATGCATCAAATGAAAAGGCTACCTCAAGCAATCAAACAAAGAAGACATTCATTCTCCAGGTACACAAATCATTTTCATGGTTATTGTTATCTATGTAATGAATATGCACACAAAGTTGTTGAATGTAAATTGTTTGTAAAGAAGAGCACAAGAAGCCACACACCATTTCCACCATACCTTGGTCAAATAAGGTGTTATTTATGTAGCAACCTTCGACACAAAGCCAATGACTGTAGGCTGTCATATACCCTAAAAAATCCTAAACAACTAATGGAAGCAAACCAAACTCTAAATCAACAAGAAATGCAGACAGTAGAAGACAACCCAATAAAGTATGGAAGAGGAAGAAAAAGAAACATCTTGAAACTTCAATAGAAAAATGAAGCGATCATTTCCTCAAGGAGAGTTGCTCAAGAAAGCAAAAGAAGAATTCATTAAGTGTTACCGAAGCAACAATATTTGAGGGGGAGAGCAGTCCCATAATCTTTAAAGAAAATCTAAGTTGATCCAAAGTTATCAAAGGAAGTTTCAATCCAAGTTAATACATTTGCAAAAAGATGAAAAACAAGAGCAGCTTGAAAGTGAAGTGCAACCTCTATCAATAATATTACCTTCTATGCAGAGAAATCATGAACAGACACGAGGTTTCTATCACAATATGGAATGAGATGCATTTCATATATTCAAGAGATCGGCCATTTACATGTATGCAAGAGTGTGTTTGAATCTGGTTAGCAATCCACAGTTTAGATTTTTTTGTATCGGGTGATTGAGGATCATTGACACTAGTTGAATAGGAAATTGAATGGTGGCATAATCCCAACAGATGCAGCTTTCAGAACTCAATTCAGTTTTTAAAGAGCTACAATTTTACGAGTATTCTAAGGCCAATTGTGTGCATCTGGTATATAAGTTTTGTGGCAATAGATAGAATTGCTTTTTTTCCAATCCATGAAATCAATATGGACAAGGTCATTGAGAGATGGGTAGTGCCAAGAGGAGAGGAGGTTTCGTTATGATATTAACTCTCAGAAAATTTCATGCATTGATTCCTTGGATCCAATATAATGATCATCTTATTAAAATAAACTTAAAAATTAAAAATAAAAATAATCTTGTACAATCTCCTAGTGTTTTTCGATTCAAAATCTCAAGCCTGCAACCAAGAATTTTAGTTGTGCCATCTTTCTTGGAGAAGGAAGATTTGGGTCCTTCACGATCCTATGCCAAAACTGAGGTAGATGTCAACAAAAAGATAAGAGGTTGGAAAGAAGAAGAAAGAAAGAAAAGACCAACAGTAAGTATCAATCATGTCTCGTATGTAGGCATTGTGTGATGTGAAGCTCCAGAACATATTCAAACCAACCATATCACATCTAAGAGCGATGTTTAGAGATTTGGAGTGGTGTTGAATAAACTACTTAAAGGAAGGAGATACATGGATAGTAATGACCCAACAATTAAAAATTTAATAAAAGGCACAAAAAAGGGTAATGCAGACACATGAGAGAGATAGAGTTGACAGAGATCGGATGCTAAATAAAACTGGCAACGTATTAATCTGAAATAAAAAGGATGTTGGTATAGATCCCTGCCAAGAAGTGACAAAGAATTAGGTTAAAAATAAATCATCCAAAGGACGTTGTGCGTTAATGCCATGCAACTATGGTTAACATACTGGGTTATGTTGATATTATATGGAGGCGTTGGCAATGATATGATGGCATTAGTATATATTTGGCAAATACATTATTGATGCATTGTGCAGCATTGAGGCATATTGGTAGGTGTTGGAATTGTTGAGGAATAAAATATGGTAATGCATAGTTCTCATTATGTTGCCATTGGCAGCATTCAATTACTGGAAAATTCAGCGAATTCGGAACAATTAAATAGCCAGTGTGTTATTGCATAGCAATATGCCTGATATTATTCTTAATGGATGGATTTTTTGTGCTAGTCACATAATTGCATAATATGACATTCTCAGACGTTGGATACGTTGGCGTCCATAGTAGGGTGGCAGTGTTATTACATTGGATCATTGGAAAGAATTGAGTAACATTGTTCAATACATGAAGAGCGTCAGATATTATGGTGCGATTGACAACGATACATATAAATGTGGAATATGGTGTTACATGTAGCATTGAAATTATGACAGTGTGTACAGAGTTACAGATTATCATATTGGGATTGGCATTAAATGTGCATTAATGAATTATTGTGAAGAAATTTCAACCGCTACTTCAGTTATCAGTTTTCATTATCACTCCATGCATTTAGTTTTAAATCCAAGCATGATAAAAATTCTAAAATCTGGAAATAACAATAATTTTCTGAAAACACAAATTTGGAGACTTCACAACTGCTGAAATTGCAGAAATAAAACACAGCAAAATTATGACACCCACACAGAGAAAATAACACAATGATTTTTTGTCAATGTGACCCTAGAAAAACCCCCTACAACTCTTGAAGAAAACTAGTTTGAGAGCTCTTCTCTATTTCTGAAAATGCTTTTATAGGAAACTGAAATACACAGTAAAAATTCCAGCGACAACAA
Source organism: Pinus taeda (assembly GCA_000404065.3). NCBI lineage: Eukaryota > Viridiplantae > Streptophyta > Pinopsida > Pinales > Pinaceae > Pinus > Pinus taeda. The sequence goes on from APFE030724003.1 coordinate 87,884, forward strand.
ATTACAACTTATCTCGATTTTTGTGCTTGAACTCCTCAAAAATCGCGCCAATCAGCAAACAGCCAAAATATAAATTTTTCCAGTAATAAAACAGCATTAAATGTTGTACGGCCAACCTCGAAAAACATGCCCAAAACTTCTTGTATGAATTGTACAGATCGTACGGATTTCAGCAATACGACTACCTCAAAATTCGTGCCCAAATCTGCCTCAAAACTTGTGCCCTTGTTGTTGTCCCTCTTCCTCGATTTCTGTGTCTTTCTCCTGCTGTATGGTTTTGCCTTGGGATGCATACTAATAAATGTTGTTGTCCAAATTTGTTGAAATGTCTTCTTGTTGCTCTCCTTCACATCCTCACTGCTCAGAAATTTTCTCCTTGCTCTCTCTTCTCTTTCTCCCAAATGCTCATGAAAGAATGAATTGATCATTTCCTCTTCTCTTCTCCTTTTAATTTCCAAATGACCTTTTGGGTCACTCTAAGATCTAATGGTTGAGATTCATTTAGATCTAGGGATGAAAATAATTGTGCATTTAATTCTCACTTTCTACTTTTTAACTCACCCGCTTAAATAAAGACCCACATAGCCTTTTATTTTCAGTCACTTTTTCACTTTCTAATTCTTCATTGACTTTAATAAAGTCACATTTAAATTAGAATATAACTTTACCAGTTATGAAGGCACTTTTAAATTAGAATGTAACTTTACCACTTATAAAGTCACTTTTAAATTAAATTAACTTTACCACTTATAAAGTCACTTTAGGAAAAAAGTAAAAAATAAATTTGGACACTTTTCCCTAGGCCAAAGATCAGAGCCTTAGGGAACCACTTGCCCTCTGGTACCCAAATTTTAACACTCCCTCTTACCGAGGAAAGTGTTCCCCACCACTCCCATCTTATCTCTGAAGTAGACATGCTTGGCCCGTGGTAAGGCTTTGGTGAAATTGTCTGCTACCTGCTAATTTGTGGAAATGTACTCAAGCTTGACAGTGCCCTTTTGGACATAGTCTCTAATGAAATGATACTTGATCTCAATATGCTTTGACCTGTCATGAAAAACTGGATTCTTCGTGAGTTTTATGCAACTCTAATTATCACAGTAAATTACTGAAGGTCTCAATGCCTGACCAAATAGACCAAACAACACCTTGCAAAGCCATATGGCCTCACAACTAGCAAAACTAGCAGCCATATACTCTGCCTCAGCTGAGCTCAATGCAACTAACTGTTGTTTTTGGCTGATCCACGACACAACTCCGAACCCAACCCAAAACGGCACCCGGAAATACTCTTCCTATCTAAAGCACAATCTACCCAATTTGAATCTAACGAAGAATGTGTTTCGAAGCCACACAATGCACTCTCCTGGGCTCACATATGAATTGACTAATAGTGTTAACTACAAAACATATCTCTGGTCGAGTGTTGACCAGATACATCAAACAACCAATCAACTTTCTATATAGAGTAGGATCCAACACCTCGGAATCAGAAGCGTGAAGCTTCTTCCAATTAGTGATCATAGGTGTAGACATGGGTTTGCAGTCCTCCATGTGAAATCTACTAAGAATATCCACAATGTACTTCCCTTGTCCCAAGAAGAAATGCCCCTCCTCCTGCCACACCACCAAACCCAGAAAATAATGCATCAAGCTGATATCCTTCATCTCAAACTCTGAAGCAAAATCTCTCTTGCAGCGCTCAATGAGTCTCTCTACGCCAGTGATGATCAAGTCATCAACATACAACACTAGAATGAGAGGCTCCTCACCCACCACAATGAAGTGTAAGTTCGGATCAGCCTCACTCTTTGTGAAAACCAACTGTTGCAAGTATGTATCAATCCTCGAGTACCAAGCTCTAGGAACTTGCTTCAAGACATAAAGTGCCTTTTTCAATCTGCATACATGAGACTCCTTCCCATGCACCTCAAAGCCCCACGGTTGCTCAATATAAACCTCTTCTTGAATGAAGCCATTGAGAAATGCGATATTCACATCAATCTGGTGGATCTTCCAACCCATCTCTACTGCAATTGATATAATGGAGCGAATAGATGTATACCGAGCTACGGGAGCGAAGGTCTCCTCATAGTCAACTCCCTCTACCTGTGAGAACCCTCTTGCCACAAATCGAGCCTTGAACTTCTTGATGATGCCATTTGCAGCATGCTTTATCTTTTAGAGCCATCTGGAAGTAACAATTGATTACCTTCAGGCCTCAACACTACCTCCCAAACATCGTTCGTCATAATAGAAGAATACTCCTCCATCATGCCCTCTCTCCAGACCTGCTGGTTGGCTTCCTCCTCATAACTAGAAAGCTCGGAGTCAACAATGCTTATTACCAATGCCATGTAACTACAAAACCGCTCAAGCGGTTTACTTTCTCTAACCTGTCTCTTTGGCCCATCAACTAATGTGGCCTCGCGCAAGGTATCCTGAAGCCACTTGGGCTTCCTCTTCGCTAAGCATACTTCTCCCACCAAAGTGAAAGACTCCTCGTCATCATTAGAAGCCTGAAGGCCTGCCAACTAACCTCGTGCTTGAATCTGCGCCTGTAGATGTTGAAGTACCGTGTGAACTATCCATCAGTGGACTACCCTGTGAACTGCTCTGTGGACTACCCTGCATGCTGCCCGAAGAACCACCCACCTGACTCTGAGAGCCACTGCTCATTCATGGACATGACATTGTAATTGATGTACTTCCTTATCCCTGACCATTGGATCCCTGTGACTGACTCAGCTGCTCTTGAGGGTCTAGTGACTCTAGGTACTCTAACTCTCGTGACCTCCTGAAAGCTCTCTCCTCCTCGAACTTCACATCCCGCTTGACAACCACTTTCCTCTGTGCAGGAATATAAATCTGATAAGCTTTCGAGGTTTCGCTATAACCCACAAAGATGCCCTTTTCCGCAATGGGCTCTAGCTTGGTCCTGTTCTCCTTGGGGAAATAGGAATATGTAAGGCACCCAAAGATACGAAAGTGCCCAACATCAGGCTTCTTCACAGAAAAAACCTCCTCCAAAGTCACATTCCCCAAGGCGCAATGTGGACTTCTATTCTGTAAGTACACAACAGTGTTGCAGGCCTTTTCCCATAAAAATAAAGGTAACCCATGATCATGAAGCATGGCTTTGGCAGCCCCTGCAATGGCCCTGTTATTCCTCTCTGCAACCCCATTCTGCAGGGGGTAGTAAGGAACTGTGAACTCCCTCCTAATGCCTGCCTCAGCACAAAAATCAACAAACTCACCAAGGGTATACTCCCCTCCATCGTCCGACCTGAGAACCTTGATCTTCCTACCTGTTTGGGTCTCCACAAGAGTTTTGAACTCTTGAAACCGCTTGAAGCCATCACTATTGGTCTTCAAGAAATAAATCCAAGTCTTCCTGGAGTGGTCATCAATGAATAAAACATAGTACTCATAGCCACTCAAGGATACATGAGATATTTGACCACTCACATCGGTATGAATCAAGTCACGGATCCTAGTCGCTCTGCTATCATTGTTGGGAAAAGGGGATCTGGAAAACTTACCCATAGCACATCCTCTGCATACATCAAGGTGATTAGAACTTAAATCTGGCACACCAGTGGTGATCTCCTGCAATGTACTCAAGGCCCCATTATACATGTGCCCCATCCTGCGATGCCAAATCTCACACAACTCTGAACTGCTAGATCTGTTGTCGGTCCCCTCGCAGGTGCTGCTACTCAATGACATCAGGGGCTGAAATGAGAACTTGTACACCTTGGCATGGCGCACGCCAATCTCTCTAGCTAAAGAAGCTGGAGGTCCCCTAGGATATATAAGCACCTACTCTCTCCTGAACAACAGATACCCTAAATCCTCAAGTGCTGAGATAGATATCAGGTTCTTCTTCATTCCAGGCACATATAGAACATATGACACTTTCAAGGAAGGTTTGGGTCCCCTATCAAATGTCAATGTCCCCACACCGACTGCTCTAACAATGTTGTCATCACCAAGTACTACCTCCATATCAGTGTCACCCTCTGAAAGCTCTGAGAAGTACTCTCTGACCCCTGTCATGTGGCGAGAAGCGCCACTGTCAACGTACTAAATGCTAGAAGATGCTCTACTAGTAGCGGGGAATGCACACTCCCTCTAAACCTGTATGGCAAGCTATGAACCCAAAATCTCGATCAAATCTCTCTGAGAAGCTCTTTATCTCTGCAGAAACTGCCATGGGTTTGTCTTTCCCTTTCTTGTTCTTCTTCTCCAGACACACAACAGCATAGTGTCCCAACATTTGACAATTCCAACATTTGACTTTGGAATAGTCCTTCTCCTTGTTCTGTTGCTTGCATTTACCTTTTCCTTTGCCTCCACTATTGGAAGCTTGCTTCTTTGCTCCGCCCTTCTTGCCTCTAGATAACAATGCCACATTTTCATCCTCCTCCACCTGTTTGGCTACCCCAAGATGGTTCTTTTTTATCTCATTCTAAATGCAATCATCTCACAACTTCTCCCAATCGGGAAGGTTTTCCCGTGCAACAATGCCATCCACAAAATTCTCCCAAATCTTGGGAAGACCATTCAAAGAAATTCTCACCAACTCAGTGGGTGCAATGATCTCACCTGCGGCTGCCAACTCATCTCTCAATGAAGTGATCTTTGTAAGGTATGTTGTAGCAATGTAAGTCTTAGCCATTTTAACGGCCTTCAGTTTCTCCTTTAAGACCATTTTTCTGTTTTCATTTGAGCTCTGGTAAAGACTGGTCAAAGTTATCCACATTTCATGTGCATAAGTCTTTCCTCTCACATGAGGAATGACATGGTCTTTGATTTCTTCCATAATCAATCTTTTTGCCTTAGCATTCTTTTTTTTAAACTCTGCCAACTGTACAGGGTCAACAGGTACAAATACTGGGTTCTTTGTGGTATTTACCATAATGCCCCAGACTTCTGTTTCCTCAAAGATTCTCTGGATTCTCTCCTTCCATGCACTGTAGTTGTTCTGCCCATCCACCTGTCTTCAATTCTCAAACACAAAGACATGTTTCATTGTCCTACCAAACCGAAATTTTCAAATATGTGGTAAAGGTTTGTGTTTTCTATGTAAAAATCAGCTTACTGTAATTTTCACTTTGTTGTCCCAAACTGCACTTGTCAGCCAACCAAACTCTGATTCCATGAAGAAATTTCAACCCCCACTCCAGTTATCAATTTTCCTTATCACTCCATGCATTTAGTTTTAAATCCAAGCATGATAAAAATTCTAAAATTTGGAAATAACAATAGTTTTCTGAAAACACAAATTTAGAGATTTCACAATTGTTGAAATTGCAGAAATAAAACACAACAAAATTATCACAGCCACACACACAAAATAACACTGATTTTTGGTCAATGTGACCCTGGAAAAACTCCCTACAACTCTTGGGGAAAACCAATTTGAGAGCTCTTCTTTATTTCTGAAAATGCTTTTACAGAGAAACTGAAATACACAGTAAAAATTCCAGCAACCACAAATTACAACTTATCTCGATTTTTGTGCTTGAACTCTGCCTCGAAAATCGTGCCAATCAGCAAACAGCCAAAACAGAATTTTCTTTAGCAATAAAACAGCATTAAATGTTGTACAAAAATCCTCAAAAAACATGCCCAAAACTTGTACAGATTGTACGAACTGTACAGATTTCAGCAAGTCGACTGCCTTGAAATTTGTGCCCAATTCAACCTCAAAATCTGTGCCCTTGCTGCTATCCCTCTTCCCTGATTTCTGTGCCTTTCTCTTATTGTACAGTTTTGCCTTGGGATGCGTGCCAATAAATGTTGTTGTCCAGATTTGCTGAATTGTCTTCTTGCTGCTCTTCTTCACTTCCTCACTGCTCATAAATTTTCTCCTTGCTCTCTTTTCTCTTTCTCTCGAATGCTCATGAAAAAATGAATTGATATTTCCCTCTTCTCTTCTCCTTTTAATCTCCAAATGACCTTTTGGGCTACCCTAAAATCTAATCTTTGAGATTCATTTAGATCTAGGGATGAGAATAAATGTGCATTTAATTCTCACTTTCTATTTTTGAACTTACCCAATTAGATGAAGACCCACTTACCCTTTTATTTCCATAGTCACTTTTTCGCTTTCGAATTCTTCATTGACTTTAATAAAGTCACTTTTAAATTAGAATGCAACTTTACCACTTATAAAGTCAATTTTAAATTAGAATGTAACTTTACCACATATAAAGTCACTTTTAAATTAAATTGACTTTACCACTTATAAAGTCACTTTAGGATAAAAGTAAAAAATAAATTTGGACACTTTTCCCTAGGCCAAAGATCAAAGCCTTAGGTAACCACTTGTCCTCTGGTACCCAAATTTTAACATATCGTTGACTAGTGTTAAGACATTAGATGTTGGCAATTGGTGTTGCATTATTCTGTATGTGGTTCAGTTCAATGGTTTGGTGCAACAAATTTGTTAATATTGACCTCTTGTAGTATTACAATTGGAGCAACGTTATTATGATTTGGCAGTGGTGTTATTTATATATTGTTTGATGCATTAATATTATTTGATGGGAGCAGCACTCACCCTCCAATCCTTTATGTTTTGACGAGTTTCTAATTTAATTAATGTATGGAGTTGAGCCAAGTCAGTTGACTATCATAGCGTGGCACAAATTTGAGCAAACCACAAAACAATATAACGTATATAGTTTAACCTTTAAGGTTGCATGGCGTTATATTGGCATTGAAATATGTATTATATGCATTATATTGTTGTGTTGATACTCTATTCTTTTGTTGGCATGATATTATCTCGTCCTCATGCTATATTATATGCCACTAATCTAAAAGTGGCAAGGTATTCTCAAATCAAAATCTGTCGTGTGCAACCTATCAAGTGCCTAAATGAAAGTTCAGATCTCTTAAATGGTTTGCTAAGGTTTATTAGTTCATTCAAATCTTCAAGAATATTATTTGTCGGTCACTTCCTCCACACAACTACTCCTTTGAAGAGCTAGTGCCATGAATCATTTTTTTTGGGGGAAATCATTTCATGAGTTATTGTGAGAGATAAGGGTCTGGAATTATTATCGCCAACAAATTTATCCCGAGCATGCGTTGTTCGGTCAAGACTAGTGGTTGTGACTTATATTATGGATTGGGCTTAATAGGGGAACCCTCACGTGGCGTGTGCACTGTTATGATCTGTGTGAAGCTACTAAGGTGCTTGATGGTTTCATGCCGAAGTAGGCTCTGAGCTTGTACTAATGGATTGAGTGTATTAATGATTGAGGTCACTGCTTTGGCAACCTCGCCATTGAGTGCACTAAGAACACATCGCAGAAGATAGTGTTGTGCGATAGAAGCAAGAAGCAAGAAAGGAGATGAATGGAGAGGTAACAGTGGTAAACTTTGTGAAATGACAACATCGAGAGAAGAGAATATGAAGTTCCAGAAGATGATAACGCCTCCATCTGACCCATTTGAGCACTTAGATAAGTCTGAAGTGCAACCTAATTTGGTTATTTTATAGAAGGTAACAAAGAAGTCACCTGAGGATCTCCCAAGAAGTTAGAAGCAGGAAGTGCAGCTTGTGTGCTACTTGCAATGTGCCTTGGCATGTTTACACATTGAGGCTTTTCATCATTCATAATTGTAGATTGATTTGCACGAATTAAGATATTCTGCAGTGGGTAACTATTTGCAGATGTTGATGTCGAACAAGAAGGGGCATCAGTTTCAGTAAATCGAGACAGAGCTTTTGTCGATAAGGGCATGTTTGTTGATGCCTGGGATCAACTAGAAGTTGATTGCAACAACTGCCCTCATAACTCAGGCAACTGAATTGACTGTTGTAGATGTTGTGAATGAAGAAATTGTGGATGTTGATTGTGCACATGTTGTTGTGAAGGGGCCAACAACAGTGCCTGGTGTGAGTGAAATTGTTGAGAAGATGGTAGTGAGTGTTGTTAAAAAGATGGTAGTAAGTATTTTTGCTGCTCCTGTTGAGCATGTTGTTGCAAGCGTTGTGGATTATGTTGCAAGACCGCGAAAAAAGGCCTTTTTTTGAAGTGTGTGGACCACTTTCTTCATGATGCACCTTATCTTTCTCTATCGATGGGAGATGCAATGGCCAAAAGGAGTGGTGTACAACTGAAGTTCAACTAGATATGGTGCGTCGATGTTTTTTAATGGATTTTTTTTCCCTATGTCATGTTGATGGAAAGCTTGCCTCATCACCAAAATAATCCCGACATACCTTAAAATCATATAGACTTTAACAAGCGAATGCTTCAGCTTCATATCTGTGGGAGTGTCTAGCTCCAGAGACACTGAGTATCCTCTTAGAGAAGCATGCAGGGAGGTGATGTTCTTGTGGCCTTGAAAGGATGACGGAATCGAAGCCCTCTTCTAAAACCAGAAATGGACTTGCACTCACAGAACCATCGAGTTCCACACAAAAAGATATTATGGCATCAGTTGTCCACAGATTCTATATATCTGGCGTCGCATATCTCTATTGGTTTTATGCATTAGAATACATTGTTTTCTAGTGTTTGTTTGAGTCACTGTTCATGAATACAACAAAAAATTGTGCTGCCTCGACATGGCTACAAATGCCCATGTATTGTATTTATGATTTAAAGGAGCACATCAAATTTCATTTTGAACAACAAGGACATTCTTATTCCTATATTGGGATTTGTGACATTCTTATCACTTTATTGGAGATATCAAATGAAAGGTTGCATTGGTTTCTTTTTCCTCTAGTGACTACCCCTACACTTGACCATTTTGGCAAGGCTCTATTCATATGAATGATTCCATTTGGTTGTGACAATAATATAAAAAAAAACAAGGGAACAAGGACAAGAAGACCCATTTTGTAATGGGAAGTTGGGGTTCAAGTTTGGCACACTATTAACTTATACGAGAATGAAAATAAGTTGTAAGTAAGTGGAAGCTCATCTCAGATTCTACGCTCTGCTTTTGGTCATGTTAGTCATTTTAGGGAGATTTTGGTACCTGCAGCAACTTATTGGATGAGCTCAAGGTTTCCATCATACATCTAACAAAGTTCACCGCCATGTTGCATTATTTCTTTCAATGGCTCAAAGAATATTTAATAATTTCTAGGATGAAAGGAGTCTTTAGGAAAGATTGTGAAGCTTGGAACTACTCTCTTTTGATATTGCTCAAAATTCACAACAAATGCAATCGGTTACAACTCTATACAATACAATGTAACATTTTTAATGTCTTTGTTGTCACTGAACAACATATTTCAAATCGCCTACAACAACTCAATGAACAACATATTTCAAATCATTTACGCTATTCTCTTCGTTTATATGCCTCTATATTATATCTTGAGTTGCCAAGCCATTTCAAAATTATATTGTGTGGTTGAGTGGTAGAGCATCATACGATTGTTGTTGATCTTAAATTTCTAGAATTTATTATGTACAAACCACAAGTTGGTGGTAGCAAGGAGGTATCAACTGTCACTACAAGTAGGTTCATAAAGAAAGCTCATCTTGTAAATGTTCACGACTTCTAATGCCATTTTTGAAGGGTTTTTCATGAAAACAACAACAGAGGAAGAGGTCTTGTTGGTGTACTTGAAGCCAATTCCATTGAATATGCTCATGACAAACAAGACTTCAAACATTATTGTTATTTGTAACCTACAGAGATTGGTATGATTGCATTAGGCCCTTTGTATAGCATGTAGATGGTATTTAGCTAGTTGTATGCAATTTGCCTACATCCCCACAGAATACACTTTCAAAATAACCAATCCTCTTGCAAATAATGGTGACTATGAAAGCCATGCCATTGTATTGTGCTCTTTCTATGCTTTCAAAATATATGATTGAGAATGGTTAGACAAAGTGTTTTTCCAATATAAATGAAGTTGGGTGGCCTTCTTATATTTTATTAACTATTCTATATTGGTGTTGGTCAATTTATTTTAAGTGCACGCATCCCAATCAAGCATGCCATGTTTTCCATACAAAGGTTTCTCTCAACCATATTCTTGCAATATTTTACAGTGTTCTCACAATAACATTTTGCAGTGCTCTTACAATGTTAAAAATTTCATAAGCTTATTTGGAGCAATGCTTCTGGAGCAGCATTCATTGAATCTGGAGAAGCCCTAATAAGCCATCTGAAGTGGAATTCATTCAATGACAGTGTCAACATTGGTATGAGAACAAGACATTGCAAGTTGTGTGGCATGAATGAAATAATGACAGCTACATTGAGGAATCTTTTACACGCTACCAGACATTTGTAACCCCCTTGCCATTGATGTCAAAGGGGGAGGTAATCAGAGGAAGGAAGATAGTTCTCAAGACAAAAAGGGGGAGGATCAGTGTTTTTCCATCAATGCCAAAGGGGTAGATTGTTGGCATTGTTGTCATTTTGATGGCAAAAGCACAACAGAGGCAAAGGAGTAGCAGCAAGGAGCAATGAAGGAGCAACAACAAGCATGCATGGTTGTGATCAGGGCAAAAAAGTAGAGGAAGACATATGTTGTTATAGTTGCAAAGCAACAAGCAAACGAGTAGCAAGCACAAGGCGCAACAACCAAAGGACTAGCTTGGACAAGGAGCAGCAAGAAAAGGACCAACATAAGGAGCAGCAAGCAAAGGAACAACCAGCAAATGACCAACACAAGAGTAGCAAGCAAAGGAGAAGCACAAAGGAGTTGTGATATGCTTGGATAATGTTGCAGAGATTGCTATATTGAAGAATTTGTTGTGATGTGAAATTGTTGATTGAGCTGAATTATTGCGATGCAAAGGCAAGACTCCAAGGCAAAGGCAAAGATGTTGCAAAGATTGTTGTGATGCATTAATGATAAATATTGTTATTTGATGTTAACATTAGGTTGATGGATGTAATCATTACGTACGGTTGCAATTAATATTGAATGGATTATTTATTTGTGTTATAATATTCAAGATCTAAAGAGTTTGGAAATGAACGAGTGGAAGGCAAAGAGTCAAGCATATTCACTTCATATTCCTATGTGAGATACAAACAACAAGCATATTATCTTTACAAAAGATGTGATTTTGGAAGCCATTGTGAGGTTAGAGAATGGGAGAATGTGATAGAGTTGATTGAGCTATTATGCATTAGTTACCTAGCACATTTGAAGCGTATGTGATGCAGATTTGAAGGGAAGAACAGACAGAAATGAAGAGGGAGACATGCAGAATTTATGACCAGGTAAACTAGCACATTGTTGTTTCTTGTTTGCATGAGGGGATGGTAGTCTCCTTTAAAGTTGTGGCTTGATAAATATCCAGTGGGAGCTAGTTGAGGTAGGAGCCTCCTGTGGGTTGTATCCTACAGAAAACACATGGGAGTTGGAGTTTCCTTGCATGTTGCAGCTTATAGAAAATTGAAGTAGCAGCGTCTTGTAGTTTGGAGCCTACAAAAAATCAAATGTAATATGGAGTAGGAGCTTGCATTTGCATCACAACAATAATAAAATCGTGGTTTTATCCCTTTATGGATTTCCACATATATCAAAAGTCAATATGTGTTATTATTATGTGTTGATATGATGTTTTGGTTTTCTTATTAATGAGATTAATGAAAATAATTTTAATGTCCATGAATATACTAAACTGATTCACTCATCCTCTCCTCCCCCTCCCCTCGTTCCCCACCACCCCCCTCTCAGTTTAGTCAAGTTTTCATCACATAGTTACATTTTTCAACACTCCCTCTTAACTAAGGAGGCATTCATAATGTACAAATACAATGGAAGATCTCAAACTCTATGAACCATGAAGAACTTTAGGCACCGCAATGCCATGGACTAGATTCATGACCAAGGCAATCTATCCAAGTGGTCTCTCAACAATTTAGGCACCGCATGTTGGAAATATTGAGAGGGGGGTGAATCAATATTTCCTCGCCTCCCCCTCCCTTCGTTCCCCACCACCCCCCTCTCAGTTTAGTCAAGTTTTCATCACATAGTTACATTTTTCAACACTGCCTCTTAACTAAGGAGGTATTCATAATGTACAAATACAATGGAAAATCTCAAACTCTATGAACCATGAAGAACTTTAGGCACCGCAATGCCATGGACTAGATTCATGACCAAGGCAATCTATCCAAGTGGTCTCTCAACAATTTAAGCACCGCATGTTGGAAATATTGAGAGGGCGTGAATCAATATTTCTTTTCAATTGTTATTTTTACCCATTAGATAACTTATAATTAGAACACAAAATGAACAATAAGAATAAATACTTTATTAACTTCTTCTTTACAATAAATCCAATACAATATAGCGTAGGGCTCCAACCGTAGATGAAGACACCAATCTTCAATCCTTACAGGCACCAACTTGTACTTTGCCAAGAACTGACTTGGACTTCACGAGGCTCCAACCCTATCTTTCCAAGGAACCAACCTTATCACTTTGAAGCACCAACCTCTAGGGCTCCAACCCTATCTCTGGTACAGGCTCCAACCTGGTCTTCTTGAGGATTCCTATCCTCTAGGGCTCCAACCCACGGCTTCAATTCTTCAATATGGATTCAATGATTCTTCACAAATCCCAATATCTTTTGCAAGGAACCTTGACAATATTTTCACCTTCAGCGATCTCCAAGGCACTTAATGTATCAATGACAACTTTATCTTCTCATGAAGGTGTCTCCACGGCTCTCCATGTACCCAAATAAAATCTCCAAGGTCACCTCATGATGACTTCAACAATGCATAATGATCTCCAAGGATCTCCACAAATCTTCAAAGTCAACTCCAAGGGCAAGGTGTATACTCTAAGACTGCTCCAGAAAAGTCTTCACAATCAACCCTCTTTCAAGAGTACTTCAAATTGCTTCAATCCCAAGGTCTTGCTCCACTACAATTCCTCAACAAAGTACTTCAAATTACTTCTTCAACAAGTTAGGAGGCACTTGTGAACAAGTTTGTTCGAGCTCCTTATCCCTTCGAACAATACCTACAAATTGGCCTTCAATCAATGGTGATGGCGTGTTATATAATGCAGGTCTCCAAGCTATAATGGATCTGTAATTTGAGCTCCACGCGCCATACAAGTCCGATCTATAATTAGTCCAAACATCCACCAATCAAGTCACCACAGTTCTAAGCTTATGTGTGCCACAATTCCATAGGTCTGAACTGCGTAGGCCACTAATCTGAACGGTATGCAAGCTACAAATCCAAACTGTAAGCCACAAGTGATTTTCCTTACAGTAATCATGAATCTGATGTGTACTCTGAGCTCCACAGGTGACTGTAACTCCGAGCCTTTAAGCTACAGGTCTGAGCCTTTCAAAATCTGAGCTCCCACAAATAACTTCTCCTAGTGTTGTAGGTATTTCCCCTCCACAAATATTCTGAATATTTCTTCACCCTTTTAATCACTAAGCCTCCTCTAATAGTCTTAAGAGATCACAGTGCTTCACACATTTATATTAAGATTTGGGCTCCACCAAGACTGCATTATCCACAAATCCGTGCTCCACTAAAACTAAAATGTCCCACAGGGCTCCACTGAAACTAAAATGTTCCCAAATCTAAGGCACGGGTCTTCTACATATCTGATTTTTGAATTCTAGAACAGATTTCCCCAAACAATTTAATTCTTCAATTCCTTCTAGGTGTCCCTACTTCATGAGTTGTGAACTATAATGTCTCTGTAATAGATCTTTACATAATAGATGAGTTGGAATAAAGGTTTAGACTTGTATTTATAGTGATTTCATTTATAACTTAAGGGACACGTCTATTTTAAGTGAGGCCAACTTGTACGGGTATCGGGGGCTTTAACATGTGTTATGAAACCAACTCACAAAAAGATAGAAAAGATAGATCAACACCTTAGAATCCAGCCTCTTCGAGGGGGCAACTTCCTTTACATTACACAAATGAATGATTCTTTCATGATTCAAATGACAAAACCTCTTTTCTATATATAGGAGTCTAAGGAGTCACAATATAACCCAGCCAACCTAACAATAATAATATAAAAGCACAAAAATAACAATAGAGGAATTCTATGGGGCACAGTAATAACAATATGGGGAC
>APFE030724009.1:9191-23869 GCA_000404065.3 Pinus taeda
CGTAAACAAATTATCACTTGGGCAATTTTTATGGAAGAATTGACAGCACATTATGAGATACAAAAAGAAACACTTTTTTTAGCCAATTGATAAGTCTCAAACAAAAGGGTTCAATAATGGAGCACATTGAGGAGTTCCAAAAATTGAACATAAGGGTAAAAAATATTTCATAGGAGCATAGGATTGATGTGTTTATAGGGACTTTAAAGGATAATATCCAACATGATGTTCGCCTTTGGGAACCTGATTCATTAGAGAAGGCATTCAGGTTAGCAAGAAAAATGGAAAGCAAAAATATGGCAACCAGGAAGCATACCACTCACAACTATAAAGATGGAAGTGTTGTTGCCCCTAGTCTTCCACAACCTATAAGGTTGACACCACAACAATTGGAAGAAAAAAGAGCAAAAGGGCTTTGTTACAGTTGTGATAGCAAATACACTAAGGGTCATCAGTGTGCTGAGAAGAAATTATTCTACATAGATTGTGAAGAGGAAGAAGAAAAGGAGCAAGAAAGGTCAAAAGAAGAGGATATACTCCAGGAACAAAGCCTAGATGAAGAACAAATTAATCTGACGATATCTTGTAATGCATTGGCTGGAATTACCACTCCTCAAACCATCAAGATAGAAGGACAAATCAAGAAGAAAAAGGTAATAATGTTGATTGATTCAGGAAGTACCCAAAATTTTATTCATTGTAAGGTAGCAAAACAATTGAATTGCTTTCTATATCTAGCACCAGAGTGTCAAGTGATGGTTGCAAATGGAGGAATGATAAATTGCTCTGGAAAGTGCCATAATATCAAGCTATCCATGGGAGGATATGTATTGACTAGCCCAATGCTTTCCATTCCAGTGGGAGGTGTTGGTGTTGTACTAGGGGTCCAATGGCTACAATCCTTGGGTACAATAGCTTTTAATTTTCAAGAACTTTTCATGAAATTTTCTACAGAAGGAAAGGAAGTTGAATTAAGGGGTATTTCAGGGAAACCGGAAAAGATAATCAGCTCTAACGGTATGAAAAAGCTTCTAAAAAAGGAACAAAGAGGTGTAATTGCACAATTATGTTCGCTAGATGTTTCCACATCAGAATCATCTATTTCTCCATATCTCCAAAAATTATTAGACAATCATTCCAAGGTATTTGAGACTCTCAAAAGTCTCCCACCTATTCATGATCATGATCATGCTATTCATGTGATTGCAGGAAGTGTTCCTCCAAACATCAGGCCATACAGATATCCCTATGCCCAAAAGAGTGAAATTGAACATATGGTTGCAGAAATGCTAGAGGCTGGTATAATTCAACCTAGTCAAAGTTCTTTCTCTGCTCTGGTAGTATTGGTGCACAAGAAGGATGGATCATGGTGCATGTGTCCGGATTATAGGGAGCTCAAAAAGATCAGTATTAAAGATAAGTTTCCCATTCTTGTTGTTATCACTCAAGAAAAAATATTTTAAATTCTAAACATCAATTTTTTTTATTTGTCAAAGGGTTGGTGTCAGTGTTGGGTCTAGTCTTTTCATCTTGTTTTAGAGTCTTGTTAGTATGTCAAATGGGGTCAATTTTCTATTTTAGTCTATCGTTGGTCTCATATCTCACATGAATATCATATGTCGAAACTCATTTCAAAGTTCATATGTGCTACGAAACTGTCTAGGTGATTTCGTAGCTTAGAAACCCGGTATAGGTGATTTCGTAGCGCAAAACACCGATTTTGCACTGACTGCGTTACGAAATCGGGGATTCGTGTTGATCCATAGCAAATCTCACCCAGCTGTCATATTTATCAAAATCTGCTATGTTTACATCAACAGTTGTCAGCTTGTACACTTCGTCTATCATATCCAACCGCTTATCTTCATCATTAGGTCATTAGGTGTCTTGGTACTGGCACATGTTTGCAGTTGTTACTAACAAGGAGACAAAGGGTTCTGTTTACGATCTGAATGCATTTAATGGAAAGTTGCTTGTTGGCATCAATCAAAATATTCAGTTATACAAATGGGAGCTCCGTGATGATGGTTCAAGAGAGTTGCAGTCTGAATGTGGCCATCATGGTCATATTCTTGCACTATATGTTCAATCTCGTGGAGATTTTATTGTAGATAGTAATGAAATCAATATCTCTATTGATATATGGCACTAGAATGGATTGTTTAAGGGTACACTGCAGCAGCAGAGGCCATAATATTATTATGTTAACAATGCCCGGATTAGACCGCTTGGGAAAGGGCCTCAATGCGGTGGCCTGGAGCGTGCTGAAGCCATTTTTGACTGTGGTGCCCTTCTACCTATTTCTGTAGATGGATATCCATCTACTGGAAATTCGAGGTATGCCCTGTTTGTGATGGCCCCCTTTGCGATCCCGTAGAACATCTTCAACACCAGAAATCAGTGATGAAAAACGAGAGGAATGCTTTGATTATAGTCATGTCTCTGGTTCTCTATTGGCTTCTGTATCGTGTTAAAATTCTGTGCCTTCAACTTCAGCGAATGAATTTGAGTGAACTACAGGAGGATATTATCGAGCACATGGTCGTGCAGATGACATAGTAAACCTTGGGGCATAAAGGTAAGCTTAATTGAGATTGTGCGTGTCTGTAATGGTGTGGATGGAAAGGTATTGGAAACTGTTGCAATCAGAATTCCAAAAGAAGAATGTGGTGCCTGAACATAATATATTCTTTTAGGTTTATTATAAATTTAGTACCTTTTCAATGCTAGCAGAACCACTGATGTTGGTCACCGGTTTCTTCTACTTCTTTTTGGCTTGCATATTGTGTCCACATTCTGATTTTTCAATTTCAAAGTCATCAGTTTCATACCTTGCTAAACTACAGCAAGAAGAGGTCCAAGATGCCATTCAGTGCCTACAAAATATCATGAATCTGCGCTTAACTGTTAGTAAAAAACTTGAGACGTCATTGCATGATCTTGCACGGACTAGAGGCGTACAAGCTTGCAAAGCTATTCGGAAGGCAGCTGATGCTACATTGGTTCCATGATCCGATAAAGCTTTTTCGCATCAGTGGCAAGGCTCTTGATACCAACTATCCCTTCATGGGCGACTGTGTTGATCGTGGATACTACTCTGTTGAGACCGTGTCGTTGCTGGTTGTTTTGAAAGTGCGCTACAGGGATAGAATTACCATACTCAAGTGTATGGGTCCTATTTTTCTTTATTGTGGAAATGAGGGCTACATTGATTAGTTTGCTGTGAACACTGGATTTATATGGGACATAGCACCTCAATTTGGAGCTGTGCTCGTCTTTCCAGAATACCACTACTATGGAGAGTCTATACCCTATGGCAATCAAAGTGTTGCCTACAAGGATGGAGATTCACTATCTTATCTCATAGCTGAAGAACCTATCTACCGAGGCTTGTCCAGCTGTCTTGTTTGGTGGTTCTTATGGTGGAATGTTAGTTGCTTGGATGAGGTCGAAATATCCACATATTGCAATAGTTTCCCTAGCTTCATCTACGTCAATATTGCCGTTTGAAGACATTGTACCATCTGATATATTCTACGATCTTGTTTCAATGATTTCAAACGGGAAAGTGAGAACTGTTTCAAGGTGATACAAAAATCATGCAAAGCATTGGAGACATATGGTGAAAAAGATGAAAATTTACAAAATTATAGCAAGAATTTTCGCATGTGCAGGGATCTCAAAAGCACAAAGGAAGTACAAGACTGGTTAAGCTCAACATACAGTAACCTTGCTATGGTGGACTATCCATATTTAGCTAGTAATTTTAGGGCAGATGAAAAAAAAAATTCAAGAAAAGAAAGCTCAAGACAGTTAGAGTTTGGTATTAAAACTGTGTTTTGTGATTACACAGCAGTTTCGTAGCGCGCTACGAAACTGCTGTAGGTGATGCATAATGCACAACAGTTTTGTAGCATGCTACGAAACTGATGTAGCTGCCTAATTAAAACTCAGTTGACCAATTTTGAGGGACCGAGGGAAAATTTTTGAAAGGAAGTCTCAGAAAAAGATCATTTACAATGTGTAAGCAATCAGCCAGAGCAAAACAAGCGGGAGGAAGTTATAAGAACTTTAAACTTTTTTTTATACAAATCATTGTAAATGACTTTTCAATTAGTTTTGAAAAGTTTTTGTCATCACACATGTATATGGGAAAGGCTTACAACACATGAAGAACATGGCACTCAAATGGATTGTTGGGTAACTAAAGAAGATCAACATGGTTAATTACTTCCGAATATCTTTGAGGAAACCAAAAGCATAAAAACAGGGGCAATTTCCTATTTCTCAGTAGTAGTGAAGAGATAAGACAGTAAGGGAAAACAAAGAGCTTTAAACATCCATCAAGGCTAAAGCTGAAGGAAACCACTTGTCAGAGAATGAATCTTGACTGTAATAAATGCTATGTTTAATAGGGATAGAATCCTAATTATCTTAGGTCTCTTAAACCGCTAGTTAACAGTCAGTTGTATTTATTAGGTATTTAAAGTGTGAATAGGTGTCATAAGAAGTAGAATTTGAATTCCCCTCATGTTGGAGGAGGAATCTCAGCCTTGTAAAAGAATTCTATATATAGGAGAGAGAGCAATGTACTCAGGGTTGGAAATTTATTGAAAAAAGCTCTGATATTTGGCTTTATGTAAAGACTCTGTTTTAGTAATACGAGATTGGATTTGCTTCTCAGGACTCAGGAGGGATTCGATGTTCAGAATGTGTTGTGTTGTTCTTTTCCCAATATTTTCAGTGGTATGAATGTGTAATCACTTAGAATTCACTCATAGTGCTCTAACTTCCTGTATACATTCATAGGCTGTGTGGTCCTATATGTTTTTGGTATGTTCTGAATGTGTTGAATCCTGAATGCCCTGATTTCTATGTAAGGTTGATACCATTGTTATACTAAAATGATGTTGACTCCATAAGCCCAATGGATAGTTTCTAATTGTGTTTCGACCACTCATATTTTTACATTCGTTTCACAAGAGTTAGCCATCTTAATCATAATCAAAAACATTAATCCTTTGAGAGAGCCCTCTCTAGTTGGGGAGGCTAAGCCTCAACCTAAAGTAGGTTTGAAATAGTTACTTGAGGTCTTCCTGGTCTATAGCCTTCCAGGGTCAGATTTTGAGATAACTGTTATCTCAAAATCTGACCCTGGAAGGCTACAGACCAAGAAGACCTCAAGTAACTATTTCAAACCTACTTTAGGCTGAGGCTTAGCCTCCCCAACTAGAGAGGGCTCTCTCAAAGGATTAATGTTTTTGATTATGATTAAGATGGCTAACTCTTGTGAAACGAATGTAAAAAAATGAGTGGTGGAAACACAATTAGAAACTATCCATTGGGCTTATGGAGTCAACATCATTTCAGTATAACAATGGTATCAACCTTACATAGAAGTCAGGGCATTCAGGATTCAACACATTCAGAACATACCTAAAACATATAGGACCACACAGTCTATGAATGTATACAGGAAGTTAGAGCACTATGAGTGAATTCTAAGTGATTACACATTCATACCACTGCAAATATTGGGAAAAGAACAATACATCACATTCTGAACATCGAATCCCTCCCGAGTCCTGAAAAGCAAAGCCAATCTTCTATTACTAAAATAGAGTCTTTACATAAAGCCAAATATCAGAGCTTTTTTCAATAAATTTCCAACCCTGAGTACATTTCTCTCTCTCCTATATATAGAATTCTTTTACAAGGCTGAGATTCCTCCTCCAACATGAGGGGAATTCGAATTCTACTTCTTATGACACCTATTCATACTTTAACTACCTATTAAATGTAACAAACTGCTAACTAGACTTTTTACAAATCTAAGGAAAATAGGAGTCCAACTCCATATCATGCTGATAATAGCATTAATTACAATCAATTCTCGTTCTTTTCCAAGTGGTCTCTTTTAGTTTAGTTGTAGTAGGTGTTTGTAGCTGCCTGCTGGTCTTTAATGTCACATCTTCTCCATTGCTCCTGAAAAGTAGGAAACTGTCCCTGTTTATCTGCTTTTGGTTTTCCTCAAAGATATTTGAAACTAATAAATCATGTCCTTCCTCTTTGATTATACCAAAATATATTAGAATGCGACATCCTTGATGTGTTGTCAACTTTTTCCATGTGTGAAGACAAGATCTCCTCCAAACAGTTTGACATATTATGAACTATAGTAACTTTGATCACTTTATAACAAAAAGTTTAGAGTTCGAATACATGTTTCTTCCCCCTGTTTCTTCCCTTGTTGAATGTTGACACCTGTTACATGATCCTTGGAAGAGATTCCTTTTTCAAAAATTTCCCCTCGGTCCCTCAAAATTGGTTGACTGAGTTTGAATTATGTAGCTACAGCACTTTCGTAGCACGCTACAAAACTGCTGTGCGTTAGGCATCATCTTCAGTAGTTTCGTAGCATGCTAAGAAACTGCTGTGTAATCACCAAAACATAGCCTAATATCAAAAATTTGCTGTCTTGAGCTTCTTTATATTCAAACATCCTTTTCAACTGCTCCAAAGATTTTCAAAACTGAGTGGAAATGTATGATTCTTCAAGAAAATTATAACAAGAAAAAAAACCATCAAAATTTGGAACATAACCTTATTTGATGTGTGACTTCCTTAAGGAGATTCTTTTTGCTGGCCTAACTGCATTTTTAAGTCCCCAGTTTGCTTCTTCATGATTCTGATCCCAACTCTCAGCTTTGTATCGACCTTTCTGATGAATTGTGCTTCCTTTATTGTAGGGATAGTCCAGCTACGGAATTGAACATTAAAGTCGATCACCTCTGGTATTTGAAATGTTTTGTCCTCCCACCAAGCTTGCATTTGGTTAAAATAAGCTTCCTTGATTGCATGTTTTCTGGAGGCTTTCTTCAGTCTAGCAATTTCAAAGTTTGCCAATTCCAACTTTCTTTTCAACTCTTCAACACTATCTTCTTCCTGAAGGGTAACTGCTTTACCTTTATCTTTTCTTTCATGAGATTGTGTTATCTCCTTTGTTTCATCTACTCCTGGCAGTATCTCCTGTATGTGTTTAAAATTCCTTGTTATGGGTCTTCTTGGCCTAAACACAAATTTATCAACTGGATCATCGAACTTGAGCTTTTTCGAGGCTTTATTGCTCTTAGCCTTGTCTTTTTATGACTCTATCACATCTGCTTGAAACAGGGGAGACTCTTCAATATCAATTGCCTGCAATATGTCGTTAAGACTTCCCTTTGAAACCAGGGTGTCTTCAATCACCACTGCTTTGCCCTTTTCCTTAGCTAATTGGCCTCTTGTCATTCTTCTTTGGACTACTTCACCTGTGGGTGATTCATGTGCACCCTCTCTGATTTGAATTTTCTCTTTCTGGGATTGTTGGGGTGTATCTTGGATTATTAGTGGCTTGGTGGGTTCCCTTACCTGTTTCCTAACCTTCACCTTTATAAACCTCCTGGATCTTGTTTCTGCCCGATGATCAATTGTTGATGGAAAATCTTTTGTATTTTGAGGACTAAGACCAGTCTCGTTCTTGAAACCAGACATGAAGATGAACGTGGGCCAGTATCTACCTACCTTCTGGAGTTCATGCAAAACAATCAACTTAACCAATCCATGGTGGAACAATGAAGTCTCACAGGCCTCTTTCCTTAGCTGCACCTTGTCACACATTTTGCTTAGGCTACGAAATAAGTAGAAAGGTAAATCAATAGATGTCTTCCCTGTGAAATGCAACAGAATTTTAAAATGATATGAGTACACCTTAATATATATCCCTTCACAGGTAAGGTACCTCTATATGCAGGTAAGCAAATTGGCATACGAATCCTTGACATAACTCCTAGGAACAGACTTGTTTAAATCTGAGTTAAAGAACTCGTGCTCCAGAAATTCTTTACATGGGGTCATATCAAATTTGAAATTCTTAAACCAAGTTTCTTGCCCCCTTGGAATCTCCGTAACTATGGATATTACATCTGGTGAGACCTGTAGTTCAAGCATACCAACCTTTGAGTTAAATCATGTGAAATTCAAGGCAAATTCCTTGGTGACTTGTGCATGACCTCCCTGGAGTTTCTTACAAAAATTCCAGCATCCAGCTTGCTTGAATGCATGCTCAACTTCTCTACTCTTCAAGGTTATGTCTAAGCCTTCAGGTTCACTCCTCAAACACCTGCCTGACCTATGACTCTTTCTCTCTGCAGACCCCTCCATGAATCTCCAGCGGAATGATATGTTTGATGACCGGCACTATCTCAATCTTTGATCTCTGCCTCGCTTGATAGCTGCCTCACTTGATAGCTACCTCGCTTGATATGCAATGCATTCAAATTGAACGTTTGTAGATTTTTCCCATATGTAATGAATACAATCATAATTAGGATTTTGAATACCTGGCTTTTCTTGGATCTTGCAATTCGAGTGTACCAGAGTACCTAGCGACTTTAATGAAGGAGATAAGCGGTTGGACATGATATGTGGAGTGTATAAGCTGACAGTGGATGATGCAACCATAAATGAACTTGACAGATTTGACAGTTAGGAAAGATTTGCTGCAGATTGCACGAATCTCTGATTTCATAGTGTAGCCAGTGCAAAATCAGGATTATGCGCTATGAAATCACCTAAAACATGTTGCGCTGCAAAAACACCTAAAACTGACTTATGCGCTACGAAATCACCTAAAGAGCTTTGTAGCACATAATAACCTTTGAACAAAGTTGACACATGGTAATTGTGTGAATTATGAGACTAGTGGTGAATGAGAATGCATAGTAGACTCCTAAGACTCAGACTCTAAGGCAAACAAAAACTCAAACCTAGACTAGCACCGAATCTTTACCATCAAACTAATGTGAGCAGTTTGGGAAATTTTTTCTTAAGTGATAACAGTGGCTCCACTTGGGATAGTGTGCTCCTGTAGTACACTAAGAACTCGCAAGTCCAGTGCTTTATCCTTTTATGACAAACGAAGATTTGCTTGACAAGCATCCCCTTCAAGCTTCTTGGGCCTTCACCTCGGGCTTGAGCTTGATGATCACTGTAGGAGAGAGAAGTCTATATCTACTAAAAAAAATGCTCAATCAACCTTGAGCTTATTTGCATTTTCCTACCTACCTACCCTATCAGCTGCAAGCTCCACTTGTAGCTTAAGCAACATGATATTTCCAATAAAGCCAATCAATTTTCCTTTCTGATATTGGAGGCTCTTGACTGCATTCAACCTCAAAATAACCATGATAGTGAGATGACCAAATCAACTTATAATGTATATGATCTTCATAATGCAAATGAAATTGAAATACTGATGTGCAAAACTTTGCCATGTATTCATTTATAGGGTCAAAGAGAACATGGTTATTTTGATAATCATCATAACTTTCCATCTCTTCAAACAACTAATCCTCAGCCACACACGATTTATTTGATATGTTATCCAACTGCTTTTCCGAATGATTCCCACAAACAATGTAATTTTCCTCCCTATTATGATCATTCATTGATGTAAGTTGCTGCAAGGAATCACAATCTTGAACAACCTTTTCCTCTGCCTGAAGATTATAAAAGCTATCTTCCAGTACTTCTTCATGGGGTTTGCAATCAATTTCATACTCTTTATGATCAAAAGACTGGCAAGTTTGCTGCATCTTCTCATTTATATCAAAGGATGAAAAATGGTTTAAATAAGTAAACCCCTGCTGATCTTCATGCTGCATTTCACGAGATGTTATACTTTCTTCTTGGTGTTGAAATGCATTGTTATGAAAAGCCTCTAAAATTTCTTCATCCATAAATTCATCATCATCATAACAATCCTCCAAGTACTGAATAAGACTTAAAGAATGTCTACAACAATCTTTGAGCAGCAATAAAGAAGGATGACATTCTTTATACATCTCATAGAATTCATCATGAAAATTAGCAAGCGAATATATTGAACCATTTTCCAAACCTTTATACCAAGACCATGCTTTTCCTTCTAAAGTGGTCATAAACATCTTCATGAGACAATCTTCATGGAACTGAACCTTAAGACTGTGTACATGCATATGAAACCTAACCAAATGAAGAGCAACATTGTCTTTCTTTTCATCTTTGAATGTTGGAAGATAATCTAACCAATCAACCTTTGGCATAGGATTTGGAAAAGCAGGGATATGAGACCGATTCATAGGAGCATACCTGGCATTCATTCTTGCAGTGGAACTCATCTTGTAACTTCATAAAGCTATTGATCTTCTAGCAGTGGAGTCACCTTCCAATTTATTATTTGATAGGGTGCTACAACTATTGGAGGAGAAACAATTATATGCAAAAAGATCCAAATGTTTATTTGGAGTACAAGAGGTAGAATATCTGGGTCATATTGTATCCCATGAATGAGTTAAGGTAGACCCTAGCAAAATTAGAGCCATTAAGGAATGTAAAATCCCCACATCCATAAAGCATCTACGAGGATTTCCCGGGTTGGTAGGGTATTATCGCAAGTTTGTTAAGAATTATGGGAGAATAGCAGTACCTATAACAACATTATTGAAGAAAGATTCAATTTCATGGACTCCAGAAGTAAGAAAAGCCTTCGAACATCTTAAAGAGGCAATGTGCCAAGCATCGGTCTTAGCTACACCGGACTTCACAAAAACCTTTATTGTGGAATGTGACGCTTCAGGAAATGGAATTGGTGTTGTTCTAATGCAAGATGAAAGACCATTGCTTTTGAAAGTTGTCCAATCAAGGGAAAGTTTTTACACAAAGCTATTTATGAGAAGGAAATGTTGGCAATACTCCATGCACTTAAGAAATGGCGACCCTACCTAATGGGAAGACACTTCAAGGTAAAAATGGATCTTGATAGCCTTAAATACTTTTTAGAACAAAGATTATGCTTTGAAGAACAACAAAAGTGGGTCACAAAGATGTTGGGTTATGACTTTGAAATC
Source organism: Pinus taeda (assembly GCA_000404065.3). Classification (NCBI taxonomy): domain Eukaryota; kingdom Viridiplantae; phylum Streptophyta; class Pinopsida; order Pinales; family Pinaceae; genus Pinus; species Pinus taeda. The sequence goes on from APFE030724009.1 coordinate 20,120, forward strand.
ATCTACAAAAAAAGGGAAGCAAAATGTGGTGGCAGATGCACTTTCAAGAAAGGATGAGGATGTGGAAGCATTGTTGTGTGCCATTTCTATTATCCAACCAGATTGGATAAAGGAAGCAAGGGAGTAATGGAAGAATGATGAAGAAGTGTGGGCACTTATTCGAAAGTTACAACAAGGTTCCAGTACATCTGATACATTTAGCTGGAAAAATGATTCATTATGGTACAAAGATCGCTTATACCTCTATAAGAATTCCCAGCTAAAACAAAAAATTCTTATAGAATTGCACACTTCTCCCTTAGGAGGGCACTCGGGATTTTTAAAAACTTACCATAGGGTTAAGAAGGAATTTTTTTGGGATGGCCTTAAATCAAATATTCAAACGTTTGTGGCAGAATGTTTGGTTTGCCAACAAAATAAAGTTGAAACAATTAAGACACCGGGTCTATTACAACCTTTATCCATTCCAAGCCAATGTTGGGAGGAGGTTTCAATGGATTTTATCACAGGTTTACACAAGTCTGAGGGAAAGAGTGTCATCATGGTGGTAGTTGACAGACTTACCAAGTATGCACACTTTTGTGCATTATCACATCCATTTAAAGCCAATACAATTTCTACTACATTTATGGAAAACAATCAAAAGCTACAAGGAAATCCAAAGATTATTGTAAGTGACAGAGATCCCATTTTCACTGGAAATTTTTGGATAGAAATTATTTTCTTGTCTTGCTACTTAGTTAGCTCATAGCTCATCTTATCATCCTCAATCTGATGGGAAAACTGAGATAGTAAACAAATGTTGGAAGGATATCTTCGTTGCTTTGTATCTGATAAACAGACACAATGGGTCAAATGGTTGCCTCTAGCTGAATGGTGGTATAACACTTCCTTCCATACAACAACAAAAATGACCCCATTTATGGCACTTTATGGGTATGAACCACCATCCATCACATCAGATTTAAGAGAAAATTCTAAGGTTCAAGCAGTGGAACATCACATCGAACATCAACAACAAGTCCTCCAACTCTTAAAGGATAACCTCGTGTTGGAACATAATAGAATGAAGCAACAGGCAGATCAACATCACAACGAAAGAAGTTTTGTTGTAGGTGATTGGGTATTCCTACGGCTACAACCATATAAGCAAATCTCCCTCAAGCAAGCTAAGAAGGATAATAAATTATCACCAAAGTATTATGGTCCGTACAAGGTGTTGCAAAAGATTGGTACTATTGCATACAATTTAAAGCTTCCTGCAGCTTCTCGATTGCACCCAGTTTTCCATGTTTCATGTTTATAGAAGGTTATAGGCGATAAGTTCCCAGTTCAAACAATAATGCCAGAACTTGACGAGGAAGGAAAAATTATATTGGAACCAGAAGCAGTCACAGAGACAAGAACTCGACAACTACGACATCGATCAATTTCAGAGTATCTTATCAAGTGGAAGAACTTATCTGCTAAAGATTCCACATGGGAGGATGAGAATTTTATACAGAAGCATCCAGAACTACTCAAGCGTTGAGCACAACATTTTTTTGAAGGAGAGGGGCATGTTGGGTCCCTATAATACTAGTGATTACCCCATTACTATTGTAGTTGTACCCCTTATTAATATTGTTGTGCCCCTATTTTCCCCATATTGTTATTACTGTGCCCCATAGAATCCATCTATTGTTATTTTTGTGGCTTTATATTATTATTGTTAGGTCGGTTGGGTTATATTGTGACTCCTTAGACTCCTATATATAGAAAGGAGTTTTTGTCATTTGAATCATCCAAGAATTGTTCACTTATGTAATGTAAAGGAGGTTTGCCCCTCGAAGAGGCTGAATTCTAAGGCATTGATCTATCTTTTCTTGAGCTGGTTTCATAACAGTCTCTGACAGAACTGACATGCAACAGTTATCCATGAGTGAATCCTCAGTTATCTAAAATAATAGTCGTCACATGCATGCAAGCATTAACAAACTATATTTTATTATTTTAACAACTTGTTAAAATAATCTAACTGGACTTGACTAGTTAGAACTAAGTCAACTGATTCTCCCATTATAGACCTCATACTTATTCCCTCAATCAGGTGGAGGAAATTAAGGATAAATTCCTCAATCAGTGGGACAACTCATGTGCATGCTCACAAAGACTTCAAATTCGAATTTCCTTAGCTAATTAACTCAACTGAATTAATTAATTAATATTTCCAAGTTTGTTACAGACCAAATTATAATTTACTTCCTATAGATAGACTAAGGACTGCTATAAATAGGAAGGGACCCAGAAATGCTATTTTTAGAACTTTCTATTTTTAGCAGTTTCACCTCTCACCTAATGTGGCCAATGACCTCACTGGCCAAACTACTATTTTTAAACATGCTATTTTTAGCAGGTCTATTTTTAGCACATTCTAAATTTAATATTTCTTGTTGCACATTTTTCAACACATGGGCCCCTAAAATTCAGGAACCACTCTACATGACTTTAGATAGACTCCTAACTCGAATTAACTAAGTCAAATTAACTTAGTTAACTATTACAAGTTGCTATGAGAATTAGAATTACAATTTAATTCAAGGACAAATTAAATTAGGATTTTTCTTGATGTTATTTTTAACATTTCTTGTTGTTATTTTCAATAATCTTTGTCTCTCTCTCTCTCTCTCTCCCCTCCAACTTTTTCACTATTTCCCTCCCTCTCTCCATCTCTCTCCCCCCTTCATCTCTGTGGCTCCCTCTCTCTTCCCCTTCTCTACCTATCTCTCTTGTCTCCTCTTCTTTGTCCTCTCTCGCTCACCCTCTCTCCATCTCTCCCTTGTGACCCCCTCTCTCTCTCCACCTCTATCTCTTTATGTGTTTGTTCTCTCCGCCACCCCCTCCCTCTTAAATTTGATCCATTGTATTGTGTTTAGAAAATTATCTAAAAAAAAAGGTGGCTGTAAAATATTGAGCTTATATTTTGGATCAATCATGTCAACTAAAATACAATAATGAAATACTTAAAATAAAAAAACATGCACTCTCTTTCCTCTGTTAACTTAGCCACTTTGCTTGCTCCCATCACTTAGATCCTTATTTAGGATTTCCTTTTAGATTCAATTAAAAAAATGTTATAAATTAAATTAGCATAAAATATTTTTATTGTGCAAAAAATTATGGTTTTTGGGCATGTGGTATTAATAAGCCATGGTATTGTAACAAAGGTTATTCACAAGTATCAATGGCAAAAGTTGGGGTCAATATCTATGGAATCTTGTCATATTGTTATAAAATATTTTGATTATGAAATAAGTGATAATTTTATATAACTTTATTAAAAATAGGTTAGATGTGTAAATGTAATGTAAGTATGTAAACAATATGTGTATATGTAATGTAAGTATGTAAACAACATACATGTTAGATGAATGTAAGTATGTAAGCAATTTTAAATATTGAACCAATTAAAAAATAAAAATAAGAAGTTATTAGTGATATCGGGGATGAGTGTAAACATTTAAATTTTGGCTCAAATAATAATAAAAAGTTAAAAATAATATAAACCAATAAGTTATAATTGTTTATAACTTTATTATAAGTTAGATGTGTAGATGTAATGTAAGTATGTAAACAATATATTGGTTAAATGAATGTAAGTATGTAAACAATTTTAAATATCTGCTCAATTAAAAAATAAAAGTGATATGGGGGATGAGTGTAAACATTTAAATGTTGACTCAAATAATAATAAAAAGTTAAAAGTAATAA
>APFE030724013.1:0-10043 GCA_000404065.3 Pinus taeda
AAAATGTACAACGGTAAAGAAACACACTTTACCTAACTCTATACCTAACTCTATACTAGACCAAGTTGAACTTAACTATTTCCTATGTGTCGGAATATCCTAACAAATCACCTTCTGCTATCATAGCTCCTACTCCTGAGCCACCTTCAACTTAGAGGAGGTTGATAATTACGACTGAATTACCTCCTGTGTTAATCAATGTTGTAAATATTACCGGAAACGAAGAGGCATAAACATCTCACTCTCCATTTACAAGTGGTGATCTTTTGACCCAAGAGTTCCTTTCTCTCCTTTCTGACTTGACCCTTGGTATTTTACCACTTTTATCTTTTTAGGTCATAATTTTTCACCGCCACACATTCCTTTTATTCACCAGAAAGAACTATGTGAGAAATTCCTATTGGGAGCCAACCCTTTGATTCATCTATGTTTACCAGCTCCCCAGAAACACTATTGTATGGTGGTCCATCACTTTCTCCTGGATACGAGTCACTTACTAGGACTTTTACAAGAGCTTCTTCTTCTCCTCAACCTTCTACTTGGTCATCTGGTTTATCTACATTTACTGGTCAAATCATGACATCCATACCTGAAGCGACTATGGCATCAGACCAACAAATTTACATGGTATCCAGTAACTCAGGTAACCCTCAAGTAGCCCCAACTGGTGTTTATTACCCGCTTTGGGGGAAGCCATCTTATCCTCCACCCGGAGGACACCTGTTATCAGATCTTATCTTACGGTTGGGGGTCAACCTTTTACTGAAACTTATGGTCAGATACCTCAGCCCGGTCCAAGTCAACCTGCTGTAACTCAACCTTCACTTGGTACTCCTTATCCTGGGACGAACACTATTTGGAACCATGCTTTTACTCAAAAATTTGGTCTAGTTGCTCCATAAGTGCCACTTTTTCAACTTTTTCAGCATACTGGACAACCTATTCCTCAAATACCTATTCCAACTGTTGTCATACTCATCTAACAACCTGTTCAGGGGATTCCACAAAAAATTATCCAACAACCTGTCTAAGGAATTCCTCAAACACCTATTCAACAACTGATTCAACAGCCTATTTAAAGTGCACCTCAAATGCCTATTTCGCAGCCAGTTCCAAGTTCCCCTCAAACACCTATCCCAGGAATATCACAAACGAACATTCTAGTTACCCCTCAAATATATGTTCCTCAAACTACTCAGGAAATCCCTAAGGTTTCTGCTTATCAAACCTGTCCTACAGTCCAATATATACCATAGAGTCATATCGGAAAACCTACTATAGGAACAATGCAAACACCTTTTTAAGGTTAAGCTTACCAGGTTCCACCTTTTCAAGGACAAGTTTTTCAAAGTCTACCTTTTCAAGGCCAAACTTTCGAAAACCTGCATTTTCAATGTCAATTTATTCGAAGTCAACCTGTTCAAAGACAATTTGTTCAGGGTCAACCTTTGCACGTTCAAACTGTTAAGGGGAAATATTACTTAGGTCAAATTGGTCAAGCTCAACCTTTCTAGAGTCAACCATACCTTGGTCATACTTATCAAGTCCCTGTTCAACCTCAACTTGGTATGGTTTACCCTGGTTACCTTGGTGGAATCCCAATTCCAATCGCATAGGCTATTCCAGGATATCCTAGGTATCCTCCTCCAAGGTTTAGTCTTAAACCGCAAGGTTATCAAACTTTACCGCAAGACCCTAACCGACAGTTACCATTTATTGCAACCTTATATTTACCTGATTTATCCCAATTAACGAACGATTCCATTTATTATTATCTTTATTGGCTTACGATTCCTACCAAGTTACGATGTGACATACCCAAATTTTAAGGCAAATTAGGAGAAGACCCATCCAATTATGTGATGACATATCATCTTTGGTGTGCATCAAATTATTTAATCGATGATCTTATCCGTTTTTGCCTTTTCCAACAAACTTTAACTGGTTCGACATCCAAATGGTACATTGAGCTACCTTGCGCCTCTTTCCATAACTTTAACTCTGTAGCAACAACGTTTTTAACCCATTGCCACCTACGGATTCAATACGATATTGGTACCAAACTATTGACCTCTTTAAAACAATAAAAATCGACTCATATTTCCTATCATGTACATGAATGGAGACATAGACGTTGATTAGTCGAAGTTTTTATTCCAGATCAGATTTTTGCTGAATGATTTACGAAATAAATTCTTCCCATTATTATTGAGGATGTTGCTAAGGGGGGTATCATCACGAAAGAGCTGGTAATTGCTTGTGCCCAGTATTTAGACTTAGTCTACACCCAGTCCTACACCTTGTATGAGAAAATCTTGAATTTACCGTGCCCTACAAATGATCCAATAGTTATGACTCCTACATGATCTAATGTTATTGATGGTATAATAGGTTTTGTTAACCAATAATCTAAGGGGAAAAAGAAAAATTCTAAAATTACTCAGACTTTGGCCATACAAGATTCACTCACTAAAAGCCTTTCTTTGGAAGCTATTTCCGAAATTAATGTCGTAGAATCATCTACTGGCAAGGCCCAATCGACGGAGGTAAAAAGAAGAGGAAAGGTAAATCGAAACAAAATGCTTCTTTGAAAGAGAAACCCGTTAAAAATGAACCTACAGACGAGAAATGAAAACCTCACTACTTGCCTTATTTGCAATGAGGATCATTATATGAAGGAATTCCCACATCAGGCAGAGGTTTCCAAATTCACTAAAGGTTCTCCAATTCCTGATGTTTTGAAGGATCCATTTGCTTCTCAAGATAAAAAAATGGTTGTAGAAAATCTTGTAGATTCAAAAGCTCATGTAATCTACTAAAACAAGAGATGAGAATATACTTCTACTATTTACAACGGAAGCATATAAAGATCGAGCAAAACAATAATCGACAAGAGGAAGAACATCAATGGCACATAACACAGTAAGTATCCGGGGAAAGCCACAACTCAAAACCCCACTATCTGTATTGCATTAATAAAAAATCAAAGATGATAACACAATGCTTGTTCTCACAAGAACAATCCCAGCACTCAATAAAATCAATCTCCAACTCACAAGCAAGCTCAAGCCAAATCTAGGCCTCTTCTCCGCTCTCCAAGCCTCCTATTTTCTTGCACCCTTGGTCAAAGAATTCCAATGAATACAATATCTCTACTCAACCTTGAGCTTAACTTGCATAAGTATTTCCTATCCTCCGCTTGATGACTTCCTTTGGCCAATACTTAGCCAAATTTCCAAGCCTCCAAACTTCTAATTCTTCGCACAATTCCTGAGAGAAGTAGCCCACATTTAAAGGGAAATTCCTCATCCATAACTACACCCAAAATCAGGTCCTTCTCTGATTGCATGCATGATATTTACAACTCAGTAAATCATACAACTAATAGTACACTGTCCCTACACTCTAGTCTCAACTGAGTCTTTCTCAAAATCGACATGCATAATTTTCTGATAAGGGAATCTTCAGTTAATTAGAGTAGCACTAGTTAATGCATTAGTGCACCAACTGAATATTAACTCACTATTAGTTCCTCAAACAATTTGGAACTAATTTAATTGGACTTAACTCAGTAAACCGAGTTAACTAATTACAACTCACAATTAACTCATCTTGGACCCCTATAATATAGGGAGAACATATACATCACTTCATAATGACTTCCAACTTGAAATTCCTAAGTTAACTAAGTCAACTCACTCTAGTTAACTATTACAAGTTTCTATGAGAATAGAATTCGATTTTAATTCTCAGTTTAATTCAAGGACAAATTAAACTGGAATTTTGGATTCTATTTTTATCATTTCTTGTTGCTATTTTCAACAATGGTTTCCCATGACACATCTTCCTCTTCCACATCCCAAGATATCATGATGATGTCTTCGAAGCAAGTTATGGGAGCTACGAGATCAAAATATTACAGGTCTAAGGGTCCCGTTGAAAACGGAAACGAGGCTAGTTCATCTAGTCAACCTTCCAGTTCGATTCCTCCTCCTCCTTATGAACCATTACAGATTGACAAACTGAATCCTGACATGATGATTCGACTACCTCACAAAAGTGTGCTTCAAAAATTAGCTTTTAACCCATACGCTAGAGCTGCACAAAATTACAACATTGTTGAAGACCTCACTATGTCTCCTTCCACAATGTCAGCTCTGGAAGTGTTGCAAACATGCCTGACACAACACAATATTTTATCGTCAACCATAGAAGCTCTTAATTTGCAGGATTCTAATCTAATTATCTTTGATATTGAGAGTCATATCCCGAGACTCCCTCATCAACTGGTGTTCCAGATTCCAGTTTTTGTTAAAACCAGACAAGTGTTTCACATAGTTGTTGGTAAAGGAGCTTCTACGTGTATTATGTCGATTGCTTGTTGGAAAGATTTAGGTTCTCCAACCATAAATTAGTTACCCACCACTCTGAAATCCTTTGATGGAAGAGGTTTTTGTCCTTATGGAATCCTAAACGATATTCCCATAGAGATAGAGGGTAAAACAGTGGTGATCAAAGTTGAAGTTGTTGATTCTTAGCTCGATTACAACCTTTTTCTTGGTTGAAATTGGACCTACGTATGTCAGTAGTGGGCTCATCTCTTTTTAGAATGGTACAATTTCCTCACAAAAGGAAAATTGTCAAAGTATACCAGTTGTCTTACTACACTTCAAACCCTAACTCTACGGGTAGCATAACTTTTGTCTGAAAAACAAATACTCTTTATGAGGATATTGGTGTTGGTTTACTCAAAGACTTATCACTGATGGGAACCTTTGTGCTTCCTCCACCAAATTTTCCTTCTAATCTTGTCGAGGTTAACATGATTATATCAAGCACTATGGAATCTTCTGATCCATGGATAGTACCTTTAGAGTCTGAATTATCCTCCTATGGAAATGAGATTCCTTTGAGCCTATTTGAATTGATTTATTAGGCAGTTCAATCATTTTCTGACCCATTGTCTTTTGAGATTGATAGAGTGAATGCGAACAATGATGATTATTCTCCTTTACCTTGTTAGAACTAGTTTCACTCCCTGATCCTTTCGACTATACGTTTCCAACTAATGAAAGCATTATGGAGATCATGAATTCAGATGAAATGCCATGGAACAATTACAATCATCGTTCACATTTTCTACATAACCCGAATAAAATCAAGGATGATTTTTTAACTATGTTTTCGCCTAAGGTTGTGGATAGTCCAGAATCGTCCATTTCAGTTTTTCAAGATGTGTCTAAAAGGAATTTGGGAAACATATGTACAACGATTACCATTGAAATAATAGTCAAAACAAGAATTATTAAAAATATTCACATAGGCGCCTCATGCTCATTCGAAGAAATTTGAACATATAAGGCGCTATTGCAAGAATTTCGTGACATTTTTGCCTGGTCCTATGAGGAAAAACAGGAATTGATCCAAGAATTTTTGTGCACGAGATTAAGACTTACCTAGATGAAAAACCTATCAGACAATGATCATGTTCAGTGCATCCACGAAAAGATGTTGCAATTAAAGGTGAGGTCGAGAAACTGCTCAAAGCAGGTTTCATATACCTGGTTCCCTTGACTGATAGGGTGTTCAATATTGTACCTTTTAACAAGAAATAGGGAACCATTAGAGTATGTGTCGATTATAGGGATATCAATAAGGCTTGTCCGAAGGACAACTATCCTACTCCCTATATCGATCAAATCATTGATGATTGTGTCAAAAATGAAATGTTTTCATTTATGGACATATTTTTTGGATACAACCAAATCAACATACTCTAAGCCGATCAAAACAAAACCGCATTCAATTTCCCATGGGGGAATTTTTCCTATCGAAAAATCCCATTCGATTTAAAGAATGTCAGTGAAACTTTCCAATGGGCTATGTCTTATGCATTTCACGATATCAAGCATATTGTGCAACCTTATTTGAATGACTTACGAGCTCATTCACTTAGATGGGAAGACCATCCAATGCATTTGAAGAAATCTTTATCAGATGTCATCATTACAATATTCACTTAAATTCACACAAGTTTGCTTTTTGTGAGTCCACTCAATTGCTAGGATTTTTTCTTTGAAAGGAAGGCATTTGTGTCAATCTGCAGAAGGTTGAGGCTATTATGAATTTTCCTCCTCCTTCCAATCTTCGCCAACTCCGAAGTTTGCAAGGGAAAGCAAACTTTCTACGCCGATTCATCCAAAACCATATTGAGTTAACTAAAGGTTTTACTCAACTGTTGAAAAAGGCATCTCATTTACTTGGGATGAAGTTGCTCGAAAGGCTTTGATGCACTTAAACATGCATTGACCCATACACCGCTGTTGCATCCTCTTGATTATCGTCGAGACTAATTTTTATACTTAGCTACATTCGATGAAATATTGGCATGGTTTTAGTTCAGAAATACGAATCAAACAAAGAGCATGTGATATATTACTTAAGTAGAAATCTGAACAAAATTGAAGCAAAATATGCACATGTGGACAAATTGGCCTTGGCAGCCATTCAAGTTGTCCAATGTTTTTGTCACTACATTCTATTGTGCAAAACTACTATGATTTCCAATTGCAACCCCATGGTTTACATTCTTACCAGATAATTTCTAGGAGGAAAGTATTCCAAATGGATGGTAATCCTATAGGAATTCAATTTCAAATTCATTAAATCCAAATCTAAGAAATCGCTAGTATTTGTTGAAATGTTATGTGACTTTCCCCGTACTGAGACAGAAAACGTGGTAGAGGATTCTCTTCCAGACAAATCTCTCTTTCTGATCAGTACTTTAGATCCTTGGTATGGAGATATCATCATTTATCTTCAAACCCAGACATTTCTGCTAGAACTAAGTCAAACTGATGGTTTTCGTATCTAGTATCAATCCCAACAATACAATATTGTTGGTGATACACTTTATCATTGTGGTGTCGATTCCATCTTCAAATGATGTTTAACTCATGAGGAATCCAAAAAGGCATTAAATGACTGCCATTCTAGAGCTTGTGGTGATCATATGTCAGGGTTCTCCACTGCTCAAAAGATCTTGCACGCAGGGTATTTCTAGCCTTCTATGTTCAAAGACTGTATAATTGTGTTCGAAAATGCCATACTTGTCAAATCTATGACTGCAAAATGCATGCACACGCAACTCCTCTTCACCCAATAATTGATGTCGGTCCTTTTGCTAAAAGGGGCATCAGTTTCCTTACATGTACCCTCACTCAACCGGGGGGCATGGGTACATTATCCTGGCAGTATATTATTTTACAAAATGGGCTGAGATGATGCCTACATATAATGATGATGGTAAAACAACATATATTTTCATATTCAATCATGTGATTGCTCGGTTCGAAATTCCACAAGCCATCATCATGGACCATGGTATCCATTTCGAAACTTTATGATGACCGATCTTACCACGAAGCTAGTCTTGTGTCATGACAGTTCTACTCCATATTCCCATAGAAAAATATCCAAGTAGAATTCGTAAAAAGGTTTTAACCACCATGATTAAACAAATTATCAAGTTTCATAAACGAGATTGGCATCTAATGATTTATCCAGTCTCGTGGGCATACCATACCACAACAGAAAATTCAATGGGTTTTACTCCTTTCCAACTTGTTTATGACATGGAAGTAGTTTTACCAATTGAATGTGAGATATCATCTTTGAAATGGGGAATTGAATTATTACCAACCACTTCTGCCGAAGAAGAACTTTTCCTGTACTTAGCACGTCTCGATGAGACTCACCGTGATGCTGCATTAGCTAGCAAGGCCCAAAAGAAACGAGTTAAAGCACATTATGATCAAAATGTCAAACCTAGTTCATATGCAAAAGGTTATTTAGTCTTGGCCAATGATAAAGAGCATGATAAGTTAGACGATGGTAAATTTAAGCCTATGGGCATGGCCCTTATGTTGTAAAACGTGCATTGGCAAAATGGGCCTATGAACTAGTTGATTATGACGAAATTTCTTTGGGAAAGCACATAAATGGTCTTTACCTACATAAATATTATGCTTAGATTGTTTGATGAATATTTTGTATATTTTTGTACCATATTTTATGTGTGGCAATTTTTAGCAGCTTTTTAAGATTTTCTGCTACTTCTCCTGCTTATCTTGTGTTACACTTGATTGGCAGATGCTGATGCTCCCTCAAACTTACATTGGCTTCGCTGATGACGCTAGTTGTAGTACTCAGAATTTATTTTCCACAACCTGGGTCACTTAAGCCCACAAATGACTTAGTTTATATTTATGGGATATGCCTTGGCCAAACAACGAATAATATTGCAGAGTATAGCGCAGTGATTGAGCTATTATATGATGCCATTTAATTTGGCATTCGTTGGTTGATCGTTAGGTTAGATTCACAACTCATAGTATTACATTCGAATGATGTTTATTCAGTTAGAAGTGCTTCCATTTTAAGAATGTTTTTGCGAGTTTGTCTCTTGGAAAGAGAGTTTGATTATATCAAGTATCAACATATTCCGAGAAATTTAAACACATTAACTAACACATTGGCTAATTATGTGTTAAATTGGCATTTGTAAAACATTTGTAAAGAAATCAATGGAATATTCATCCATATATTGTACAAGATAGACTGAAATAGAAGTAGTAGCTTTCATTAGATAAATGTCTATAAAAATTGCAGATTTTACAAAAATGTCATCCAAAGACATGAGGCCTCGTGGCCTTTATTTTCCGAACATGTCAATACATCGTCAAAAAACAAAAATCTAGCCCTCATACTGGTGACTACGCATGGTGATGATCATGGTAGCATACAACAACGTGTGATACTTGTCGTAGCAAGCAGCTAAGTGGTCCAGAAACACCCACAATGTGCCTTTGATAGTAGAGATGCAAGTCATCTATCCCGATATCCAGGATGTCCTGGTTCAACCTCTCAAAGTTGTGCTCTAGCTCAGTCAATGCCTATGCTACATCCGGGTTCGACACTACGAGAGCTACTGGTTTCTCACCACACCTATCATATCTGCGTAATCAAGTTGGTATCGCTGGGGGCCACATCTACATGATCATTTCAGAAAATTAGTTTTAGATGCCAAAAAATAACAAAAAATTGAAAAAATTCATAAACAATCGAAGTGTAAAGTTTTACCTAGATTGCCCCACTGCATCCTAGGTGGCAGTGACATATATGGATCGCCTATGTAATCCATGCCTGCATATGGAGAATATTCAATCATGATGATTTGATTTTCCAGCCACTCAAAGAAGTTAGGAGTATACCTGATCATTGGTCCTTCACCACCTTTGTGGCATGCCATAAGTTTGACCCATTTCAACATGCGAGGGTCCCGAGGTCCTCCTCTCTCTACAGCTACCTGTGGAGCAAGAAGAGGGATCCGCTCTAGAGAAAATCAGATGACAAAGGAACTGTACCCAAAGCTTTTGAGTTTACCTATTATGACTCTAGTTAGTTTCCTTTTCAGATTGACAACTACAACCTCACTCTAGTTGAATATAGTGGGTTGCAAACACTCTACAATGATTTTTTGGGTGTGGATCATGATTATTTAGAGGTCTTTGTTTCAGCCGGATGTATACTCCAGGAAGATTGTACACCCCTCCACATGGGGGGGTGCTGGGGGGACTTGTCCCCCCTCACGGGGGTCAGGGGGGGCTAATCCCCCGCGGCTGGGGGGTCCGGGGGCGAGCGGTCCCCTGGCGAGGGTTTCGGGGGCAACACCCTCAAAGCTAAAAACAAATGTAAAATTTCCTTGTAAAAGTATAGTAATTTCTAGTCAATTTGGGTCGTTCATTAGGTAGATGATCTGATGGTAGAATTTATGTTTAGTTTAGGGTTTTTTTCCCTAGAAGGCAACCCCTCTCTTTATATGAGGGCATTGTATTGAGGCTGTGTAATAGATGTGTATTCTCCAAGCGACAAACATAGAGGTGAGACTGTGAGAGAAAACAAAAGATATTACAGCAGATCTGCTATAGGTTGTGTCTCTTCATTTTGCTGGATAATAGAAAGGAAGGACTAGCTGTTCGAGA
>APFE030724016.1:0-31892 GCA_000404065.3 Pinus taeda
ATTGCTAGTATTAATTGTCAACCCAGGGCTCGTAAGCTGATGAAGTGAGGGTGTACTATATGTACTTAAGTAACTTCCTTAGAGCTTTTGTTGTTTTTAGGGGGGTTGTTTTGTGAGTGACTTATCTTCCTAAAATGGAATGATGATTATAGACAAATGAGTGCAAGTGTGTGAAAGTGATTTCTATATGAGTGAAAGTGTGTGTGATGGTGATTTCTAATTGCTTGCTGAATTTGTAAGAGAAAAGAACTTGAAAAGAATGGATAAATCAAAATGACTTGAAAGTAAATGACTTGAAAGTAAATGACCACAATCCAATGGCATTAGTCTCTATCCATACTGCTGCAAATAAAAGAAATAAGAAAATCACTTCAAGGATTGATGTTAATGATAATCTCCTTTTAACTCTCTGCTTCTACTGCGTATTTGCATAAAACACGATTAGAAGGTAGCTTAAGACAATTCCAAGAATTGATAAAAACTCTAATCTACTTTAATTGACAAATTGTAACACTACTTAAACCTTTTCCAACATACTGCTCCTACATATGTGATTGTGTGTAACAAGTGGAAAAAGTGTTAGTATCACAAGCCAAATCTACTCAAATACAAGCTGCAATTAATCAATATTCTGTTCTCTTGAAAGATAAGCTATTCATGATAAAGAGAGCATAAACTAGTTAGCATCCAACTTGTAAAACTATGCTAAAGCTAATCTAGAAAAACAGAGTAAGAGGGCAGCATAATGAATAAGACAACTGCAACTACCATTAGACATTAAAGCAAATACACACACAAATCCCGGGCTAAAAGAAATCTGCAAGGAAATAACACTGATCAGCTTGAAAGAAGGGAAAACAAATAAAAGAAACTATACATGCTTAAGGAAATAAACAAGTAAAGAAAATGCTACTGCACATAAAATACTTTACAGTGGCAAAAATGAGCAGGGGCCCTCTGTCCATTCAGCCACAAGAAAACTCAAGATTTGGAAACTTCAAAATAGTGCTATGTCTATTTCTTCATTGCAGAAAATGTATAAAACAGAGTGCTAGAATAGCACTAAAAACAGAGTTTAGAATGCTTTAAATGTAACACAGGTTCATCAAATTACAACTGATAAAAAGCCTAATGAGCGTACACAGACGTAGCTATTTATAGAAGTTTCTAAGATAGCCTATCCGTGCAACTGATTAACTGAAAAGTAAATAAACTGTTATGCGTATTCATGGTTCCTTGACACTTCATGCGGCTGCGTGGAGGAGTTAGTGGTTCTGTCGTCATGGGTAATGAATCCCATGTTGGATCATGTCCCCTGCCATCTGTAGAACGTGGACAAATCACCGTTTAGGATGACGTGACCAAGCAGCTCACAATCATCGCTAAACTACCTTGAGTTGACCGTGACTTGCCCTGCTTTGACCGTGGATAAAGATGACGTGGATGGCTAGAAAAATAGGACAGGAACCTCGAGCACGTTGACACCTAAGTGCCCATGTGGCTCATCTGGCAAACCGACACGTGGAACATTGCGTTTAACAAAAAGGCTGTAGGATCTTCAGATAGCTGCAGGATCATCAGATAGCTGCGGGATTCCTGCAAGTAAGTCAAAATCTAAACAAATAGTCATCCATTAGCAAAACTTGCTTGATCATGCTTAATAACACCTAATGTAATGATCTGGGTGGTTTTATGGTGAAAATGAGGCAAAAGATAAGGAAAGATAAGGAAAATGGTAGATAAGTAGGTGTAGAATAGAGGCTCTACAGCTACCCACAAGCGACACATCTTCACCCAATAGCCACTTTGGAGGCACCACTCCTTTTAAGGTGCAAGTTAACTTTTAGATTCTCATATTTGAAGGCTAGATAGATGTAGACATTGTTGATAGATGGTTAAATCTATTGGAAAGATATTTCTCAGTTTATGACTTTTCCAATAAGGAAAAGATTACTTTTTCACTCCTCAAAAATGTGCCACATGTCAAGGACTAACGAGAAACCTATTGTGAACAAAAGGATGAGAGGGAATACTCATTATTTTCATCCACACCCACCTGGAATTATTTTTGAGACACAATCAAGGAAGAATATTACCCTATCGGGAGCTATCAAGATAAATACATAAAGTGGACCACATTGTGGTAGGGAAAAGACCAATATGTGTCAGAGTTCATAGATGTTTTCCATACCCTTCGCATGAAGTTGGGTATCAAGGATTCTGAGTGGAATTTGGTACTCAAGTATGACATATGTCTACACAAGTACATCCAAGATGAGATGGAGTTCCTAGACATATCCTTGCTTGGCACTGCCTATCGCTACACTGTCAAGATTGAGTATAAATTTAAACAGAAGAAGAGAAACTTTGGATCTATGAATCTGAAGCAACGAAAATGTGCCCCCAAACTGTAGAACAAAGGAAAAAGTTGAGGCGGGGTGACCCAAGACAACCCACTGAAGTCGCAAGAAAATAGCAACACCATGAAGACAAAGAAGGACACATGGAAATGGTGTGAGTTGCATAACAACCCCACTCACAACATAAGTGAGTGTCTAGCCAAAAAGTCACTAGTGGCCATTCAAAAGGCTTCCACATTAGATGCATGTTTTGAATCTAAGTTAGAAACCGATAATGGGAATTACAAAGATAAGTAGACTATCAATGCAGAGCTTAGTGCCACCATTTCCACCACCAAGATCCAGAAGGATGAGCCCAAATATCCAGAGGAGGGAGGCGGTCTCTTCCACTCACAGTTGTGGGTTAAGCATTCTCCACTATGGTTCATTGTTGATAGTGGGAGATAAAAGAACCTCATTTCAGCAGAGGTTGTGAAGCGGTTGGGCCTACTGACCATGCTGCATCTGCACCTATACAACATTAGGTGGCTTCACTAAGGGTGAGATCTCTACATCAGCCAACAATGTCACCTTCCCTACCACATCAATCCCTTCACATATGAGGTATTGTGTGATGTTTCTCCTCTTGAAGTTTGTGATGTATTATTAGGCCAACCATACTTGTGGAAGCAACATGTTGTGTATGAGTCTAGGCCTTGCACTATTATTATTACTTTGGGTAATCAGTTGTATAGGATATCAAAGGTAGCACCACCTACTTCCATTTATTTTATCATCGTGAAGAAATGTAGTAAGATCATTTCCCAGACTAAGAAATTTGTTTTCCTTATGGTTTTCCCTCAGGGCAAGAAAAAGATTGTGGCCATGGCCACCATATAGGGTTCCTTCGCATGACATCAATAGATGGACAAGGTCATGGAGGAGTACATAGACTCTTCACCTCACCCATAGGCGTACCTATACACTGTGAGGTCAAGCACTCCATTGATCCAACCCCAAGTGCGCCACTACCAAATAGACCAATCTATCGGTGCTATTTTCTACAGAACAATGAAATCAAGAGGCAGATTCAGGAGTTGTTACATAAAGGGCACGTCAAACCAATTTCATCACACTCTGGGACCACGATCGTGTTGGTACAGAATAAGGATGGGACTTGGAGACTTTGTATTGACTATCAGGCACTAAACAACATCACTTTCCAGAATAGCTATCCAATCCCACATATTGATGACCTTTTGGACCAGCTCAAGGGGGCCAAATATTTCAGCAACATTGACTCGAACCATCTGATGTGTGAAAGACTGCCTTCAAATCCAAGGAGGGAATTTTCAAATAGTTGGTCATGCCTTTTGGGTTGAGGAATTCCCCTGCAACCATCATGAGGTTGATGGATGACATCTTATGACCCTTCACTAACTCATTTTGGTGGTGTATTTGGATGACATTCCGATCTTTAGCCAAATTTGGGAAAATCACATCCACCATATTCGATAGGTCCTCCAAACCCTATGACAACATAAGTTGTGTGCCAATTTAGAGAAATGCACTTTTGGTATGACCTGGGTTCAATATCTGGATTACATCATTAATGAGAGAGGTGTGCATGTGGACCCAACCATGATATAATTCATTTGGGATTGGGTCTTGCCAACTTGTACTATAGGTTCGTCTTGAGATTCTCTCATATCACTTGGAATTTGAGTCAAGTGACCAAGGGAGGAGCGAAAGAAAATTTCTTTTGGTGTGAATCCCAATAGAAGGGATTTTCCAAGTTGAAGCATCACCTCTTCTCTACGCTAGTGCTCACATTACCAAACCTGCAGTAACCATTAGAGATCAAGACAAATGCCTCTGAATGTGTTATTTGTGCAGTTATTACTCAACAGCGGCACCCTATGGCATATCACAGTGAAACAATTTTAGACATAGTCATAAATTATTCCACCTATAAAAAAGAGATGTATTCCATTGTGTGTGTTTCTGACAATGGAAACATTACGTTTTGGGGAAGTGACGCTCATCCACATACACCACTGAACCATGTAGTTCATACAGACATAGGGGAAGTTGCAAAATGATCAACATCAGAAATGGTCCACATACCTGCACTTT
The DNA here is from genome assembly GCA_000404065.3 of Pinus taeda. Taxonomy (NCBI): domain Eukaryota; kingdom Viridiplantae; phylum Streptophyta; class Pinopsida; order Pinales; family Pinaceae; genus Pinus; species Pinus taeda. The sequence continues at coordinate 4,476 of APFE030724016.1, forward strand.
TTTTATTTGAATATTAAGTACAAGAAGGGCAGCACCAACAATGTTGTAGACTACCTCAGTCATCTGCCTCTCATTGTGCTAACCACTGTGCTCGAATCTTGTGGGAAAGAGACTGTGGGGTGGCCACACTTTACAAGAATGATCCAGGATTTAGAAAAACATACTAGGCGCTCCTGGAAGGCAAGCAAGTTATAAATTTTAACCTCTAGGATGCATTATTATGCCACCTGGGACACCTCTATGTTCCTTCAAGTGAGCAGGACAAGATGATTTAGGAGGTACACTACAGTTGTGTCACTAGACATTTCGGGGTAGAGAAAACAGTGGCAGTTTTGTGGATATAATTTTATTGGTTGAACCTTCAACGATATGTCGGGAAGTACATCATATCTTGCACTTCCTACACCATTTCGAAACCGACCAACAAGAAGCAAGGCTTATATATTACTCTTCCTACTCATAGTCAACCTTGGGAATCCATGTCCATGGATTACATGTCGGGCCTTCCTTCTACTAAAGATGGCTAATGAGCCTCATCATTGTGTAACTATATGGACCTTAATCCACCTCATAGCTTAGTCAAATCAAACCTTCTCACAATTTATTACATATTTTGATGAGATTTTGTTTAATGAGATGAGTCAAAGTGAGATATTATGCCTAGTGGACTAATGTGCATTGATTGTAGGTCTGTGAGAGAAAATCATGGAATTTTGGCTAATTAAGGGCTGAAACTCGAATGAGACAAGGAGGAGATATTGTAGGAGGTAGATCCTTCTCATTTACTCCTCCCTCATTCAAATATTCCTCCATCAATCACACTAGCTCGAAGTATAAGCAACCAAGTCATGGATATCAAAAGGTAGTTGAGTAAGTGACAGTTAAAGGGCTAGCTTATCTCGAGTTTGGGAGCCGAGCCTCCCTATATTTAAGGAAGCCATTGGAGACTTCAGTAGTATAAATGTATAGGCCTAGAGCCTCATTAGGATTCGAAGTTTTGTTGTAAAAACACTAGTCAATTTTGAGTTCAAGACTTTTGAAAGACATTGTTATGTAATTTTCTGTTTTGATAATGAGAATGAGCAATTCCTTGATCCAGCATTGAGTTAACTCGGAGGGCTAAAGCTCTTGGGTTAGGGTCCAACCCTAGAAACAAAGGCTCCTCTTCTTGTATTTGTATGCTTAGATCGAATTCATTGATTAATGGTTGAATTGTCTTTAGAATTATTTCATTGCAAGTAGAATAGATTTGATTAGTTTGGTTATTAGTTTGCTTCCACTTGTGCTTACCTTAGTAGTATTTTAGAAGAGATAAAGGAACATCAAAAAGCTATCAATAGATGGTTTTGGACTCACTCCTTTCTTCAGGGATCATCGTTTGAGGAAAGAACTCCTATGAAGCCCAAAAAAGACAGAATTCTAGTTTCTCATGGAATTTATGGTTTTCTGTACTTAGGCCAGCATTTGATCAGTTTGAAAGAGTAGGTTTTAGTTATAATTTCTTCTACCTTTAGTCTTACATTAGATCTCATCAATGTTCCATCTTATTCTACAAGTTCTCCTCATGCATAAAGTAGGCAGCTAGCTCATGAAATTCACTTTTCCTTATATAATTCAAATTGTTCTTGTTTACTTGATTTTGGGTAAATGTCAATGTTTGATGCAGTGCAGGTGTTTTAGAAGTATAGAGATATTTCATAGACAACAACCTCATTCCAACTTCATCCATCCATGACCATTCTTTTTTTTTCACTAAAACTCTCACAAATTTCATCATTTCACAAGGAAAATTCTCCGAGCTTGTTGACCAAATTCAACCATCTCCCAACCTTGGTTTTGAGTTCTGAAGTGGTCCTAGACACTCCCTTGCCTCATTCCATCTACCAACCACCTTCCATAAACCTTCCATCACCTTCAACACCCATCCTTTTTCTCTCAAATGTATCCTGTAGAAACACAGGAGATCCTGTAGGTTTTCAGGACATCCTATAGAACACATTAGGACATCCTATAGGTTTTCTTGTAGTGCCCTATTTTGAGGCCGAATTGAGGGAAAAGCCTCTAGGAAGCTAGAAAAGTACCCCTACTAATCTCCCCAACCTTCTAGCCATTCACCATCATCCCTAAGCCATCTGCTACATCCCCAAAAGATATTAACACTTTCACATACAAGAGACAAAAAGAAAAACAAAATTATTTTATTCATTTACGTGCACAATAGTAGAATGTTTGATTCTTTGAATTTGCATGCTTGGGATATTAGAATTTGATACATGTTAACTTAGCATTCTTTTGAAGCATAGCTTCTTAGCAGTTAGTTAGAAAATGGTGTGTTTTAGCATTTTATTTTAGTCTTTTTCCTTATTGCAATAGATAAGCTTTCTCTTAGAGTATATTTCTCTTTCCCTCATTGGTAATCAAGCTTCTTCTGAATCCATAGAAGTCAAGTTTGAAACAATTAGTGGTCTATCACCAGCTTAGCAGTGACAACGAGCAAACCCATCACATTTACATGTGTATACAACACTATCACCTCAAAGTTTGTATGAACCTCGAGTTGATAAAGTAAAGTTGGTAGCCACGGGAGTTACAGTATTCTTGCCTCAATACTGATCCTCAACACCTTTTGGTGTCGTTGTCGGGGACGTGTTTGAGTAATATGTGATTACTGCTTTCTTTATTCCACTTCTTGTCTCTGATATTTTGCTATTAGTTTCGTTTCTACAAAATTAATTTAGTTTGCTTTCTTTTCCATTCTGCATTCTTTGCTTTCCTTTCCATTCTATGTGTAAAATTTCATTGAAGTAGTTAGTTTTCATTCAGTCTGCAATTTCAATACTGCAATTATTTTCAAAGCTTGAAAAACATAGAACACAACAAAACCACTTCTTTCATGCCTCGTAGGAATAGGGATAACTTAGGGAAATTTTTTCCAAATACCCCGATCGCTACAAACAACCAACCTTCCCTCTTCTTCAGTGGTTGTGATTTGGAGGAACCCTTAGGTGAACAACCAGAGGTATTTGAAGAGCCTACAGGGGGAGAAGAAGAAGAATAACCCATTCCAACTGACACAATGGTTGAAAATAGAAATGACAGAATAAATAGAGAAAGAGTTGAGGGTCCCTTCCCCATCATGGAAACCAATGGGGATACCAAGATGAAGAATATAATCCCCTCCACCCTTCCTCATTTCCATGGACTGACCTCATAATATCTAGAAACCTTCTTGTTTGAGTTTGTTGTCATATGCAAAACCTATTATTACACCAACAATGAGCAATAGTTGAAAATATTCCCATCCACTCTCGAGGATGCAGATTTGCACTGGTTCATGGGTTTACCTGGGGATAGCATCAAAACATGGGCTTGGATGCAGAAAGCCTTCAACAACAAGCATCAAGACTATTGCAGGTCTTAAGACATTAAAGAAGAAATTTTTAGGATGACCTTAGGGCATGATGAATCCCTAGAGGATTATGAAGAAAGATTCTAGCTTAGCTACAAAAGGGCTAGGTGCACACTTAACCTTGAGTCACTAAAGCTAGTCCTGCTTAGAGGGGTAAGGGAAGATCTTCTGGATACCCTAAACCCATTAGCAAGAGGGGACATCTACCAGCTACCCTATGAAGATATCAAGAATGTCTTTAGAAACCATTCTAGGGAAAACAGGAAAAAGGGTAGGGGTGGTCAACCTATGGTTTGTCCATCCTCTTCCAATAGATCGATCAAGGGTGAAATTGGAAACATGTTGCAAGATTTAAAGAGTGAGATGTTGCAAACCCTTGCCCTACAGATGGACATTGTGCACATCAAGAGAAACCAAGAGGAAGCAAAGAGAGCCTTAGCCATTTTCTATCCTAGATGCACAAGGAGGCACCCTAGAAATGAATGTCCATGAAACCTGATTGAATTTTGCTCAATCTGTGAAGAAAACCACTCCACAGAAAAATTCCCTTCGCTACCTGGACTAAAAGTTGTATATCAAGGAGCTGAAGGGTTGGCTGAACAGATCTGCTACATAAATCAAAGGGGACCTCATGGGCCACAACCATACTAGCAGGGCATGCAAGGGTCATCCCATGCATATTACAACCCCAACTAGACCACATTCATTCCCTCTTTGGGCCCCCCTACTCATCCTTCTTGGTCTACACATCCTCCTTGGTCCTTTGCACCTCAATATCATTCACAGCTGACCAGCCAGTCATTTCAACCATATGCTCAGCCACAACCTCAGTGGGATGCACCACCCCAAGGGTGGACACCCCATACAATAATGCTCCAAATTTATTACCTTCACCACCTACTCAACCACATATTTTACACCCTTCTCCACCTAAACAAACTCAGATGCCTGCCTAGCCAAATCCGAACCCAAACAATAGACAGGCACAACAAGTATATGGTGGAGAGACATCCTATCCTATTTATGCTATGGAGATTTACGAAATCAACTTGAGATCTAGAAGAGTACTCCTGCACAATCAACCTCTACCTCTACCTAGGGAGTGTGAGGAAGAAAGAGAGGAAAGCATGGCTAAAGTAAATCCATCACCCTCTCGTGAGATATTAACTCAACCAATCCACCCTACCTCGAAAGAGACTGAACTTCTAGGAGAATTGAAAAATCTATGTGTCAAAATCCACTTCTCCAAACTATAAAATATGTACCAATTTACAATAAGTCGATTAAGGAGAAGTGTTGCAAACATCCAGGGAGCCGAAAAAAAGAAGCCCCTACCATTAATTTCATTGGAAAGTTGTCCGACTTAATTATGGGGCAAGTAATTTTTCCAAAGTATTTGGACCATGGAAGCCCTATAATAGATGTGGAAATAAATGGAACCATTATCCCACACACTTTGATTGATCTTGGGGCTGCCATTAATGTGATGACCAAGGAAAACATGCTCAAGCTCAACCTCTAGGGTTCATTGAGAAAGACCACAACAATCCTATAACTTGTAGACCATTCCACAATGACCCCTGAGGGGATTGTGGAAGATGTGATGGTCTCCATTGACTCTTGGGAGTACCTTGCATATTTCCTAGTTCTCCAACCTAAGGCCAAACTTATTGGTTACACTCTCATCCTTACGAGGCCCTGGTTAGCCACTGTCGATGCCTACATTAGTTGCAGGGCTGGAAATATAACTATAAAAAATGGGCATATGTCCAAGCAGTTGGTCCTGTAACCTCCTGCCCAACCATCTCTAGAACATGACTTACCTTTATGGTTGGAGGAGGAGGAAAAATGTGAATTTTATTCGGCCCAACTCTATACCTTAGAAATAGCCATGCGAGGAGGACAACCAGATGAAGGTGATTTGACTGAACACATACTCTAAGTCCAACTCCCATAACATTGTCCTTAGAGGAAGTAGTAAAGGAAACCTATAACAACCATCAGATTGATCTATGCTTATCCAATTTAAACCCTACCCATGTCAAAACCATAGAATTCGGCCCTGAGAGAACATTGAAAATCAACCCATCTCTTTATGTACACCAAGAATAAAAGTTGTGCAACATGCTAAAGGAACATATAGATGCCTTTGCTTGGAGTTACAAAGAAATGAAGCGAGTCCACCCCTCAGTGTGTACTCACCACATTTATATCAAAGAAGGTTGCAAACCGGTCTGACAACACCAAAGGAGAATGAATCTATCTCTCAAGGATATAGTTAAAGAAGAACTGTAAAAGATTCTAGATGCAGGATTCATTTACCCTATCTCAGAAAGTGAGTGCATTTCTCCTTTGGTGTTGGTTCCAAAGAAAAATGAGAAGTGGAGGATTTTTTTCAATTATAGAGAGTTAAACAAAGCCACAGAGCAGGACCATTTCCCTCTACCTTTCATTAACCAAGTGCTAGATGGCCTAGTAGGGAAAAAGTGTTTCTCTTTCCTAGATGGGTTCAACGAGTATAATCAAGTACAAATCAACTTGGAAGACCAGGATAAAACCACCTTCACTTGTCCTTGGGGTAGTTTCACCTATAGGGTCGTTCCTTTTGGCCTATGTAATGCCCCTGCCACTTTCTAGAGAGAAGTCCTGAGTATCTTTGTCGAGCTAGTCCATGATGCAGTAGAGATTTATATGGATGATTTTACACCCTATGGGTGTGATTTCCAGGAGGCTCTGTCCAACTTAGGTAAGTTTTTGAACAAATGCATTGAAATGAACTTATCTGTTAGTCTAACAAAATGTGAGTTATTGATGACTGAAGGGACTATGCTAGGTCATTCAATATCCCAGCAAGGACTACAAGTGGACCAAAACAAAATAGCCATCATCCAAAGGGTCCCACCTTCTTAAAAGTAGGGAGATTTCATAACTTTTCTAGGTTTAGTTGGATACTTCCAGAGGTTTATAGAAGACTTCAACAAGTTAGCTTCTCCTTTACTTGGGTTTTTGGCTAAAGACTCTGAGTTTGTATGGTTAAAAATATGTCAAGAGGCCCTGAACACCCTGAAGGACAAGTTGGCCACTACACCTATTCTCTGAGGCGCAAATTGGGCCCTTCCTCTTCATATACATGTTGATGCCTCACACAAAGCCATAGGAGCAGATCTAGGCCAAATAGATGACAAATTGCCTTATGCCATTTACTTTATCAGTAAGAATTTGTCAAAGGCCAAACTAAACAACACAGTGACCGAAAAGGAGCTCCTGCCTGTTGTGCATTCATTGAACAAATTTAGGCATTATATTAAAGGTTATCAAACATTTGTACATACTGACCATGTTGCAATTAAATATTTAATGAATAAAACTTATGTGTATGCCCAGATTATTAGATGGTTACTTTTGTTACAACAGTTTGATCTAACTATTGTTGATAAGCCTAGTAAGGAAAATGTTGTTGCATGTTTTTTTTCTAGATTAACTTTGCCTACAGGGGAGGAAGGAATGGTCGATATTCAGTTACTGGATGAACACTTATTTACCATTTTAGTTCTCTCACCATGGTTTGCTAACATAGAAAACTATTTGGTGTCCACACAATTCCCACCAAGTTTTTCCTCCAAAGAGAAAAGCAATATTGTGAGGAAGAGTGCCCCATTCACTTGGATTGGGGGAAACCTCTTCAAACTAGGCCTAAATCAAATTTTAAGAAGATGTGGCAGGGAGGAGGAAGTCTTTGACATCCTTCTCACCTATCATGATGGGCCTTGTGAAGGTCACTTTGCAGCCAAGAGGACAACATTCAATGTGTTACAATCTATTGGCCCACTCTTCATTAGGATGTGAGAAGATATACTAGTCAGCGTGATCAATGCCAAAGGATGGGAAAGTCTACTCCAAGGGATGAAATTCTTCTGCAACCTCAAGTGACTTTCAAGCCATTTGACAAGTGGGGCATGGATTGCATTGGACCTATTGACCCTCCTTCTAAGCAAAAGAAGTACATCATTGTGTGCACTAACTATTTGACCAAGTGGGCCGAAACCAAGGAAATCAAGACAACAACAAAGGAGAAGGTGGCTGAGTTCTTAAGGGAAAATATATTTTACATGTTTGGGTACCCTATAGAACTGGTCACTGATCAAGGCAGCCAGTTTACATCCAACATGACTGAAGACTTGTTAAGCCATCACAATATCAAGCATAGAACCTCCACTCCCTATCACCCACAAGCTAATGGGCAAGTGGAGGTGACCAACAAAGCATTGGAGGGAATAATTGAGGCAACCTAGGCCTACAATACCACCTAGAAGACCACCAGTCGATTCACACCCTATGAGTTGATATATGGGAAGAAGGCCCTATTGTCCATTGAATTTCAATACAATACATTGAGGATGGTAGCGCAACTAGATCTAGATCTCAGCAATGCACAAAAAGAGAGATTGCTCCAAATGAATTGTCTAGATGAGTTTGGAATGCAGGCCCTCCTAAAAATAGAGGTGACTCAAATTCAGAGGAATATCTCACATGACAAGAACATCAAGGACAAGCAATTTCAAGAAGGTGATTGGACTTTAATATATGATTCCAAATATAAAGACTTTAATGGAAAGTTAAGGACTAGATGGTTAGGGCCTTATGTCATAGAGAAATTTCATGATAATGGTTTAGTGCATATTAGAACGATAGATGCAGAGGCCATTCCTTTACTTTTTAACAGGCACAGATTGAAGGTTTACAAGAGGCCATTGTCAAAGCAAAAGTTCATTGATGGTATCAGCAAAACAGTAATGGTGGTGGAGCAAGTCTAAACTCCTACCTCATCAAATCACTGAGAAAAAAGAAAAAAGGGAAAAAAAAAAAAAGGAAAAAGGAAAAAAAAAAGATGGAATAAAAAAATAACGAGACTCGGGTAAAAACCTCCATGAGGCACCCAAGTCCCACTGTTGGGGTGAGAACCTCTTGAGGCATCCCAATGGTGTCAAAAAAAAAAAAGAGAGAGAGAAATAAAAAGGTCTCTGGATGAAAACCTGTCTTGAGGTGCCCAAGGCAAGTAGCTAGGATGAAAACCTCTTGGAGGCAAACTAGTTGCATTCAATAAAAAAATCAAATAATCAAAAACTAAGGAGAATTATTAAAATATAGGTCAGCATGAGGACGATCAAAGAAACAAAACTAATCAAAAGGGACCTATCCAACTCATTTTTTTATTCCATTCGTTATCCTTCATCATTCCATCATTCCCTCCATTTTTCCACTCATTTACCTCAGTTTGCAATGGTTTTGTGTTTTCAACAGGATTCCATGTAAAGCTACAAGATTCCTTTAAAACCTACAAGATGATCCTATAGGAATTACAGGGGCTTGGGAATCCTAAAGGAAGAAACACTAGAGGAAGGGTATGACCTACCCATGTCAAAAAATAAATTCCTACTTCATCGTCTCATCACCATACCTCTCTCCACCATGATCACCCCTGCATTCATTAAAAAAGTCAGTTTCAAACAATTTTCAGTTTTCAAAGATAAAACAAAGAGAAAATAGGATGAAGATAGAGAGAAAGGGTACAACACCTGAAGGATATGTTCCTCATTCACAAACCCCTAGACCCCTTCTCTACCCATGCCAACCATCCTCAGGCTCCAACACTAGAAAATGATTAAGGATTTTGAGGGAGAAGCAACTACAGGACATCTTATAGGAAATCAGGTAGCAGCCTATCCCATGAAACATAAATCACAGGTTACAGACAGCTTCAAGCATGGAAGATCCAGAGGTAGAAGAAGCTCCTCTAGTGCCTAGAAGCAACATCAGGATCATCATCATTAACACCAAGTACCTACACATCAAAGAAGATCATCAAAGGATAATAATAAAAAAAGGAGAAAATCACATGCAATCAACACACAACGAAGACTTCATTCTTCAACAAATAACATCAAGGCATCATTACCAAAGGTAAGTATCTCGCTTCCACTCTCTCATTAGCATAATGTGATCAAAAGATGTAAAAGTTTTGAAAGAGTTGGTTTGTAAGAGAAAGGCGGCCAATTAACTTGGCCACCTTCGTTCAGTCAACGAGGAGAAAGCAGTTAGTCCTTACACACGTGGCAGTAGTCAAGTCAAGAAAAAGAAGGATGAGGTCAAAATTAATTAAGCTATGGATGCTCGAAGTGGAAGTTGATTGCAAGATGAGGAGAATGATGATGTGGTAGTGGGACCAACGGTCCAAAAATAGACATTCGTACATCGGCTGCCAGCACACCACCTCACTCAAATAACCCATATGAGGAAATAAATGTTGATCCCCATGCATAGAAGCATTCACATTCTTGAGGCTCCACACTAGCAAAATTTCTCTTGGCCCTCAAGCAGTCTACAGGAGAGGCGAATTTCATTTTTTCTTGTGCAGGACCACCTACAGGATACTACAAGATATAGTCCAGCACCTACATGATTGGTAGTGAATAGTTTCAGAGGGAGAAAAATAGGGGTTGGCTTCATCAAGTAGTGATAAGGAGGCAGGTTCTACATTTCTCCACATTTTTCCAAGTGAAAGGAACATAAAGTAATATTATAGGTTTTTGAAAGTAAGTGTAGCATAAGGGAATTACATACACAAAATTTTCATTTAAATCTCCTCATTCATTAAATTTGGTATCAGTCCTATAAAACCCTCCATCCATAAGAGAAAATGATAGGGGGATTTAATAAAATGGATCCCATCAACACAGTGAGGATTCATCAGCACCTTCCTGTGCTAGACATATTCACAAGGCACAATTAGATGGGTTTTTTTGAGAAATTAAGGGGGTATGATGATGAAGTAGCTAGAGATTTTGCTCTCTCCCTCATTCCACTGACTAGGACCCATGCCACTGTTGTGGTGAGAGGCATCTCCATACAGCTCACTCCTAAAATCATAGGTAGAATTACCACACTTCCCTTAGGAGTGCCTTCGAGAACGGAGTATAAGGGAAATAGCTAAATTGCAAAGAAGAAATTATTTTTGGAAGGAGAAGAGGCCATGGAAGAAAAAAATAGAGTGAGAAGAGCAAGCATACCCTATCCTTGGAATGAAATTAGCTACCACCTTATAAAGTATATCGCATGTGAAGGTAGGTATAGGGTGGTATATGGATACCACTTTAGGATTCTTCAAGAATTAAGGTTTGGAGTAGATACACCTCCTCAAAAGAGACTCAACATCCCCTGCTTCCTTCTTCAATTAGTGATAGATATAATCCTGAAGGTGCAGGAAGGAAACCATCCACAACTAGCCCATCGTGGGTTAATTAGACTTATCATAGAAGATGCCCTCCAAAACCTTAGAATCCCTATCACATGGGAAACTTTCAAAGACATGCAGACATAGGGAGATATAAAATCCCTTGAATATGGCAAGAGCCCCACTGCCAGTGAAAGGGATGAAGAAGAAATAGAGGAGGATGAAGAAGAAACTAAAAAAAAGGAAGAAGAAATAGAGAGGGATGAAGAGGAAATAGATGAGAAAGAAGAGGAAGAAAAAGAGGAAGAAGAAATAGAGAGCGATGAAGAGGAAATAGATGATGAAGAAGAGGAAGAAAAAGAGAAGGAAAGTGGTGAAGAGATAGAATAAGATGCAAAGGACGAAACTGATGAACAAAGTGAGGAACTAGATGGAGAAGAAGAGGAGAAAGATAAAGATGAGATGGGGAATGGAAAAGAGAAGGAAAAAGACAAGGAGGAATCACTCAAGGTATCTCCAGAACCCACTGAGAAAGAGGCAGCAGCTACCTTCATTTCCCTTAGTACCCCTATCAAATAAAAAGGGAAAAGACAGAGACAAACTCCATTGTACTTTAGGACAAGAAAAAGTACAAGAATAAGGCAAGGAAAACCTTAAACTCCCACCAAGGTTCCTATTTTTATTGAAGACTCACCCAAACAGTAGGAGAAGATGGCTCCTCTTATGAAAACTCAAGGAGAAGGATCACCAGGAAAAGCCTCCCCCAAGTCTCAGATCACTTGTGTTAGAAGGCTTGTCACTAGATTTGTCTCATCCAAAGGAAAAGTCATCATACAAGATACACAGAAGGACCTAGAGGAATTAGAGGCAATCCTACAAGAAACTCTACTAAGCCTACAAGAAACTTAGAAATTGGATAAAGAAGGGAGTATGCAACAAGAAACAAAGAAGGAGGATCCAGAGCTAAGGGAACCTAGTCCTTAACCTAACCTTGACTCCTACTATACGTTTATTCAAGGGGGTAGGGTCATTCCATAAAAATTTTCCATCCCATTATTCTTTGAGCTTGAGAAAGAAATGGCAGGAACACATAGATGGATGCAGATTTCCAAATCTAAAGGTGTGGAGGACATAGGTCACATGGAGAAAAAATGTAAAGAGATGGACAGAGAATTGAATAGCCTGAGTGATATAGAAGCAATAATGAAAGGTCAGTTGGAGGCAGAAAATGCATGGTTAAAAGGACAACTACAAGAAATATAGAACCAATTGGAATCTATGGCCACTCTATACTTATAGGTAATCTAGTGCAGGATGCCACCTAAGTCCTATGCATTGTACCTTAAGGAACAGTGTCTATAGTTCCAAATCAAGACTCTAGCATAGAGAGGCAATATGTCATTCTAGGATTATAGACAGTTCATTGATATTTGTGATCAAAGCACATTGGAGGATAGGACTAAGGTGTTTGGGTTGTACCTACATAACTTATCCTTGATAGATCTGAATGTGTGGGACCCTAATTCAAAACTAGGGTACTTACAGTTGATGGCTTTGGCATCATGGATGAACCATGATGAAGCAAGGGCTGCTGAAATGAAGAAAATAATGGCAAGGGAAGAAAATAAGCCTCTCATGATAATATTTGATCAGTCTAATCCAACAGATGTCATCAGCACACATAACTTGACTGCAAATGACCCTCAACTTGCATCGAGAAACCTTGCTGCCCAAGAGAAAGAAATTACACACTTTGAGGATATGTTCAGCCTGTTAGGGGATGACAACATGCAAGCTTTCAAAAGGAGATGGAATACTTTTCCCTACAGTTTGAAAATCAGGGAGTACCATTATCCTTAAAGAATGAGAGAAGCACTTAATAGGACACCCATGTACAAGCAAGCTCTCCAAAGACTCAAATTCCATTGGATTGGCTTGAGACTCAGTCCACCATTGCTCTTAGGAATGTTAGAAGGAAGGAAGAGGAAGGAAGAAATAAGCGGGAGGAAATAGAAAGGAAGACAGTGTTCTATGCATAGGAAGAGGAAACTACAATAGAAGCATCAAATGTCATGAAGGCACTAGAGCAATGAAAGACATGGATATTGATTGAGTTTCTCAGAGAATGAGAAACACTTTCAGTAGGGGGGTGATGGTTAGCCTCATCATTGGGTAACTATATGGACCTTAATCCACCTCCTAGCTTAGTCAAATAAAATTTTCTCACAATTTATTACAAATTTTGATTATATTTTGTTTAATGAGATGACTCAAAGTGAGATATTATGCCTAGTGGACTAAGGTGCATTGATTGCAAGTTTGTGAGAGAAAATCATGGAATTTTGGCTAATTAAGGGTTGAAACTCAAACAAGACAAGGATGAGAAATTGTAGGAAGTAGATCCTCCCCATTCTATCCTCCCTCATTCAAATATTCCTCCATCAAGCACACTAGCTCAGAGTACAAGCAACCAATTCATGGAGATCAAAAGGCAGCCAAGCAAGCAACAATTAAAGAGCTAGTTTATCTCAAGTTTGGGAGACAAACCTCTTTAGATTTAAGGAAGTCTTTGGGGACTCCAGTGGTATAAATAAAGAGGCCTAGAGCATCATTAGGGTTCGAATTTTTTCTGTAAAAACACTAGTCAATTTCCAGTTCAAGACTTGTGGAAGACATTGTTATGTAATTTTCTGTTTTGATAATGAGAATGAGAAATTCCTTGATCCAGCACTGAGTTAACTCAGGGGGGTGAAGCTCTTGGGTTGGGCCCTAACCCTAGTAGAAAAGGCCCCTCTTTTTTTTTTTTTTTTTTACATGTGGTTCATGAGCACCCTGGTCAGTGAGTGATCACTACGTCCACAGAAAAATCTAGGCGATAGCTAGGCTAAATTGCCCCTCGGCCTACTACAAGACCTGACCCCAAGGGCTTCGGGTGGATTCGACCCTGTGACCTCCCAATGGCCAGGTACGGTTTTTTACCAATTGAGCTAACCCTTAGGGCTTGCTCCTCTTCTTTTATTTGTATGCTTAGATCAAATTCATAAATTAATGGTTGAATTGTCTTTAGAATTATTTAGCTGCAAATAGTGTAGATTTGATTACTTTTCTTATTAGGTTGCTTCCATTTGTGCTTTACTTCAGCAGTAGTTTAGAAGAGATAAAGGAACATCAAAAATATGTCAATAGGTGGTATTTGCCTCCTTCCTTCCTTCAGGGATCATGGTTTGAGGAAAGAACTCCTATGCTGCCCTAAAAAGACAAAATTCTAGTTTTTCATGGAATTTACGTTTTTTTGTACTTAGGCCAACATTTGATCAGTTTGCAAGAGTAGGATTTAGTTATAATTTATTCTACCTTTAGTATTACATTAGATCTCATCAATGTTCCATCTTATTCTACAAGTTCTCCTCATGCATAAAGTAGGCAGCTAGCTCATGAAATTTTGTTTTCCTTAGATAATTGAAATTCTTCTTGTTTACATGATTTTTGGGTAAATGTCAATGTTTGATGCATTTTAGGTGTTTCAGAAGTACAAAGAGATTTCATAGTCAGAAACCTCATTCCAAATTCATCCATCCATGATTTTTCTTTTCTTTCACTAAAACCCTCACCAATTTCATCATTTCACAAGGAAACTTCTCCAAGCTTGTTGACCAAATGCAAGCATCCTCCAACCTTGGTTTTGAGTTTTGAAGTGGTCCTAAGAACTCCCTTGCCTATAGGTTTTCAAGACATCTTGTAGAACGCATTAGGACATCCTGTAGGTTTTCATATAGTGGCCTATTTTGAGGGTGAATTGAGGAAAACCCTCTAGGAAGCCAGAAAAGGTACCCTACTGGTCTCCCCAACCTTCTAGACGTTCACCATCATACCTAAGCCACCTGCCACATCCCCAAAAGAGATTATTTTTCACACTTTCACATACAAGAGACAAAAATAAAAACATAATTATATTATTCATTTACATGCACAGTAGTAGAATGTTTGATGCTTTGAATTTGCATGCTTAGGACAATAGATTTGCATACATGTTAACTTAGCCTTCTTTGGAAGCATAACCTCTTAGTATTTAGTTAGAAAATGGTGTGCTTTAGCATTTCATTTCAGTCTTTTTCCTTACTGCAGTAGACAAACTTTCTCTTAGAGTGGATTTCTCTTTCCCTCATTGGTAATCAAGCTTCTTCTAAATCCTTAGAAGTATGGTTTGAAAAACCTTAGTGGTCTATCACCAACTTAGCAATGACAACGAGCATACCCATCACATTTACTTGTGTATATAGCATTGTCACCTCCAACTTTGTATGAACCCCAGGTTGATAAAGTAAAGTTGGTATCCCCAGGAGTTGTAGCATTCTTGGTGCAATATTGGTGCTCATCAATGACAATAAATACGTTTTTGTGGTCATCGACAGATTCTCTAAGATGGCCATTCTGGCAGCCTACAAGAAAAGTATCACATAAACGAGCATTGTTAAGCTCTTCTTTGAACGAGTGTGGGTACACTTTGGGATCCCTTGGTCCATTATCTCAGATCGGGAAAACAATTTCATAAGTACATTTTGGTCAATTCTCTAGTCGATGTTGGATACCAAGCTCACTAAGTCCATGACTTTCCACCCCCAAATTGATGGAAAAACAAAGGTCGGAAACAGGATGATCGTACACATTATGCGCTTGTACAACTCGAAGCATCCACACACATGGGTTGAAATCCTCCCCTATGTCAAACACAACAACAACAGATCTCTCCATAGATCAACTAGCCACAACCCTTTTTAGGTGGGATTGGGATTACAACCACTATGTCCCATTGATGTGGCCATACCATTTGCAACTACTTAAGAAGATTCATCTCATGTCCAGTTTGAAGATGACATGGCTAACAAATTCATTGAGCACATTCAGCACATATGCCATCAAGTTCCTAACATATTGGATAGAGCCAATGCTAAGTACAAGTAGTGACATGATCATCATCGGGTGCCATAGAAGTTCCAAATGGGTGACAAAGTTTGGCTACATCTGTAGAGGGAATGCCTCATTGAACTCCACCACAAGCTTCGCCCACTTTGATATGGGTCGTATACCATCTCCAAGGCTATTAGGGACAATGCCTTCAAGCTCAAAATTCCATCGTTTCTTGGTCTACAACCAGTATTCAATTTGGACCACCTCTAGCTATGATTTCCACCATTTCTGGACACATATGACATTGCAGAACAACTCACACTAACAGAGTTAAACCCATACTGCATGGAACAGGCCAAAACTGATCGAATCATGGACACACATATCAAGAACACTCTCCAATATAGGTTCCAGCTATATCGAGTAGTCAAAGTAGGCCAACTCCTTCACCAGGGTAAGTGGTTCACCAAGGACAAGGTTTAACAAAAATTTCCTCACTTCATGAAGGCTCTAAACATAATGGGTACCACTGCTTAAGGAGGGAGGAGTTGTCCAAGTGGATATTGGTGGCCACCTTCCTATTTCACCTAGACCTCCAGTTGGTTTCATCAGTTTCCTTTTCTATGGTAGCATTTAATATTTTTTTCCCTTTTTGAGGTACTAAACTTCTAGAACAGTTTTGAACCCCTAAACGGCGTTTTTTTTGAGGTCCACAGTAGGTCCATTACCATAAGCAAGGTCCTATGGAAACTTATGTAGTACTCACAGAGATATTTCCAATGAGGTATCGTATGCGTCAAACAAGGATAATATGACCAAGTTACAACCCCAGGAAGTTGGCTACCCAACTGACCCCAACAGGGCTCACAAAACTCTTGGTGTTCCATTTCCTGGGGTTAGGGTTTTGGTTGTTATGGTTTTCCCTTGTTCTTCAATAATAAAAAGCCCTTGAGCCTCATTGCAACATAGTTCAGAGGCTTGTAGCCACCACATCTCTTCTCAGAGATAGGCTACCATCACTCGAGCTAGTTTACTTCCATTTTTGTATGTAAGCATATTTCACTTCTGTCATATTAATGAAATGAAGTTTTATTTACGCCACATCTCTATAGTTATGTGTATATCCATATTTTGTTGCATTCATGCATAAGTATGGATCAAGTAAAAAGTCTATGGATAACTACTGATGAGAAAAACACACTGGTGACTATCAAATTTTGATTTGGACAAGAATTATAATGAATTTATCTAAAAAATCATACAGGTCGGGAAGACAACAAAAACCATGAGAATTGAACAAACACAAGTTAAGAGAAGAGTTTCAGAACTAGCGAAAAGTTGTCCAATTGATTTGAATGAACTGAACACTGAGGATAAGCATAATATAATTTCCTTGGGATCATCTGATTTCCAAATCGATATAGATTATCTAGAGAAGCATCATGAAATTTTGGATTTCTATAATAAATATTTTACTTTTATTGAAGACGAAGGTCAGTAGAGGAAATTTTTCAAATTTCATATACCTTTATCTATTGGATAGATATAAGATTTCAATTAAGAAATATTCTTAGAAAAGGATGCCACATTATGGTAGTTCATTTAGAGGAATCTAATAGGAATTAACAGGTTAATTTGGGTGAGTACCTCATATCGAAAGAATATGTTGATGTATTTTATGAAATCCAAGATTACCTCCAAGGAGGGACATAGATTTATCAATTTATTTGGTACTTGAAGCTTCTCTGGTTTCTAAAACACCTTACAGGATGAGTACTCTTTAACTCAGAGAACTACAAATGTAGTTGGAGGAGTTACTAAAGAAGGTGTATATAAAACTTGGTGTATCCCCATAGGGTGATTTCATCTTGTTCTTTAAGAAAAAGGATAGAACTTTGTGGTTATGTGTGGATTCTCAACAATTGAACAAAATGAAGATCAAGAATAAATATCCATTACCAAGCATAAATTATTTGTTTGATCAACTTTGAGGAGCTAAGGTGTTTTCCATTATTGACTTGAGGTACAAATATAACCAATTACTAATTAATGAAAAATATATCAGTAAGACAACTTTCTAAACTCATTGTGGACATTTTGAATTTGTGGTGGTGTCTTTTGGATTAACCAATGCACCAGGTGCTTTCATGTGTTTGATGATGGTCTCTTCCAAGAATATTTGGATAAGTTCAATATTGGTTTTCTATATGATAGATTGGTGTATTCTAAATCAAAGGAGGAGCACGAGAAGCATCTGAGGTTAGCTTTACAGGTGCTCTGATAAAACCATCTATATGTTAAGATTAGTAAGTATTATTTCTATTAGAAGTAGATTCATTATTTGGACCATATTATTACAGAGGATGACATAGTTGTAGACCCCAAAAAAATAAAGGCCATAAAAGAATGGTCATCACTAAATAATGTTATGGAAGGTAGATCTTTTATAGGCATAGTTAGTTATTATAGAATATTCATTATTGGGTTGCATATAACCGTTCGTTGGGTCGCATATATCCCATCACTAGGTCGTATATACCCCTTCATTAGTAACTCCTCCAATGGATCAACATTTCTCTAAGATCAAGAGTACTAATCCTCTATGGTGTTTTAGAAATTGGAGCAGCTCCAGGCACCAAATCAGTTGAAAAATCAGCATCTCTCCTTAGAGGTAATCCTAGTATTCAAATACACCATATTTTTTCAATGTCATATAATCCCCAAAATTAGCCCGTTAAGCCCTATTTTGTTCCTCTAGATGCATTTCCATAATATAATGTCCTTTTCTCATATTCTTCATTCACTGCAAAGCCTATAACTCTCTGATAGATATCAATGAAAGGACTTTGTGGACCTTCCTGTGATGACCTTCATCATCAATATAAGTGAAAGATTTATTATCACAATCCAACAACACATTATGCTTATCTAGCCAAAACATACTAATTAGACAAGCATAAGATCCTAATGAAATTATATTAAGCTCATCCTTAGTACTCAATCAGTAGTTTAAATGAATTGGACATCATTTCACTAGTTTTGTAACTCTTCTCCTTACTCATGTACCTAATTGAACCAACCAAGTCTTTTGGTTCTTGTTCTTCTCAAAATTAAATTTCTCTAACAATATCAGTTCAATATAACTATGGTTGGCTCCTAAATCAATTAAAATATAAATTAGCTTATTATGTAACTTACCTTCGATTTAAATCATATGTACCTCGTGTTCAGCCTACTTGTTATCTTGCACAACATATATCCTAAGAGCGCTACTCCCCACATACTCCATTGTATCAATTTCCTACATAATGTGTCACCTTGTTGCTTCTTCCCTTATCAAAACCTTCTTTAACTTTATGATATTCCACACAACCCTAACACCTAGTAGGTTAGACTGAAGATTTCTTGCTTGAAAAGTCAATGGTCCTACATTCAGTGATAATTGAAGTTGAATTCTAAACAAAAATAATAGTAAAAACACATACACACAAATAATATATATATATATTATATATATATATATATATATATATTATATATATATATATATATATATATTATATATATATATATATGTATGTATGTATATCTCTCTCTTCTCTCTCTCTCTCTCTCTCTCTCTCTATATAATATATATATATATTATATAATATATATATATATATATCAACATGAGGTCCTCAATGTACCCACACACCTCAGGGCACCCAAGTGCTCGCAACATCTATATAACTATAGTCCCCACAACATATATACAAGTGAATATGAATATATATAAAAATGAACTCATATATAATGTATTATATAACAAGTATTATACATAATAATTTTAATTTAATTTATAATGTATATATAAAAGTTTTACATCT
Organism: Pinus taeda; assembly: GCA_000404065.3. NCBI lineage: Eukaryota > Viridiplantae > Streptophyta > Pinopsida > Pinales > Pinaceae > Pinus > Pinus taeda. The sequence goes on from APFE030724016.1 coordinate 23,893, forward strand.
CTCACTAACGGGTTGATATTTAGGGACTTTCAAGGGTTCTTTTTGAACAAATATATGCTCGATTGGACTACTTTGATACCACCTTATAAAAATCCCAAACTCCTTTTGGGAAGCACTACCTCAACCATGACACATATAAATGCATAATTTATCCACAGAAGCACAAAACTTAGCCCTACCATGGTTATTTCTACACATGGCAGTACTTGGGTTACATTAATGCAATTGAAGAATTCTAATAATGCCAATTCAATACATAAAACATAATTACAATATTTCATAGCTAAAATGAAAAATAATTGACAACATTTGAGTATATTAATATAAATCCCCAACTAGGGTTTACGATAAAGAAACATCAACCGTAAAATCCATACAACAGTACGTATGCTCATCAATGCACATCGAAATATATGAATAAATACAAGCATTTAAACAAGACCCATAAATCTAGTATTCCAAATATAATTCCATAAATTCACATAGCATTAACATGAACACTTATCTTGAATAAAAAGAGAAACTACCTACGGGATATCAACATTCTACCCTATTATGCACAGTGTGGTTCTTGAAATTCAACCACAGTTCACCTTTGTGCCAGTTTACAACTCCATAAGAAATCGTATACCAAAAAACAACATATACATGGCCAAGGTACTAACCCAAAAACCATGACTCCAACAACAAAATTCCATTTCCCTAAACCTGTGCCCGAGTGGAACACACTTCTACAGGACTTTCTAGTCCCTTTGTGATGCCCACCTTTCAAAGCACCTTGTGTCCAACCAGGAACTTCTTAGCACAATTCTTTTGGAGCTCATGTTATTTCAGGGATTTCAAGCACACTCAGTGTCATAAATCAAAAGAGATCCTAATTGATCCAAACTCACAAGCTAGTTTCTCGAAGCCGACATCCACCCATCCATAATCCTCATCTAAATAATAATCAGAATGATAATAATCATGAAGATAGTCATAGACAATAATCCATCACTTAACTCAAAAAATGTATACTTTATATACTTGCATGGCCTCTCTCTACCATGTGGCACACATTGAACCCACGCAGGCCCCAAGTGTCCACATCGCCAAAACCATTCATTAACCCCTATTGCCTACCACCATAGAGTTGGAAAACCCCCCTTACTCTTCCCAATGCAGTGGGCTCTACAGGAAACCTTTTTTATATTGTATTCCTATAAAACAAATGTACATTGGTTACATCATATTTACAATCTTGGCCCTTAAGCCACTTAACCAACTTGACATATATGCCTAGGAATGGTTACTACAACATATATAACATAAATAATTAGAAACACAATCATTCCATATGACTCTATTTCACCATCCTAACTCTTACATAGATCTATCTCAACAACCCAGTATTAAGGTACATATTCATTATATTCATCTGTGCCTTATTTTATGTGTTGTGCTCAGTGCACCATATACACACATATTTACAACACATCAGTTAAAATGATGACAATAAGCTTCTCTCATTACATACTCCTACTCCTATGTGGCCTATCTAGAACCAAGTAGGGTAAATTATAGCTTTTATATGCCCACAACTTGATTTTGGAGCACCTTTACCATGTTGTCTAAATACATTTTTTGTTGTGATTGGAAATATCCCTATAGCTCTATTTGTATCATATTCCAGTAAATGAAGTGATTAGTGGTAGGAAAAGAGACATAAAGTAAATCATCAACATGCATGGATGCATGAAAAGCAAGTTTATTTGCAACATGAACGATCATCTCTAAGATCTTGAATGGTCCACAATAATGTGCTCCTAATTTGGAACAAATTCCCAACTTTAATGACATCTTCCATGGTCTAATTTCTAAAAACACATGCTCTCCAACTTTAACTTATCTGTTGACTCTATTCTTATCAACAAAACTTTCTTACATGTCTTGGGAAGCTTTAAGATTCTATCTATTTTTCACAATTTGATATTTGATTTTTTTGAGCAATTTCATACCAACCATGATGATGTCCAAAAAATTTCTCCAACTCATAGGACTATGATATCTCCTGTCATGTAACTCTTTAAACAAACTCATTTTTAACGAAGCTTGATAGTTTTTCTTATATGCAAACTCTACCAAATGGAGGGAGTCCTGCCATTTAGATTATCTAGCCATGGCATACATTCGAAACATATATTTAACTTCCTGGTAAACACGCTTGGTCTATCCATCACACTTCAATTTATATGAAGTACTAAAATTTAAATTACTACCAAACCCTTTAAAGAATCCCATCCAAAAATTATATGTGAACTTCATATCTCGTTATGAAATAATCACCTTAGGCACACTATGCAACCTAGAAAATTCTCATAAAAATATCAACTATGAGAGTTTCTTTATGCATTTATTTCACTGGTATAAAATTAGAAACATGGGTAAGCTTATTAACCACTACCATAATCACATCACGCCCCTTAGCTATCCTAGGAAATTCATTAATAAAATTCGTTGAGACTACATCCTTCTTCCACTTAGGAATTGATATAGGCTACAACATGCCTATTGGGTGCTTGTTCTCAACCTTAACCCTCTGAAATTCCAAGCATCCAACTATGTAATTTGTTACATCCTTCTCTAAACAAGACCAAAATTATTTCTTCTTTCATATTGTAACAGTCTTGTTATATCTTAGGTGTCTTACGTAAGGCACTCTATGCTCTCCTTAAAAATCAACTATTTCACCTCCTACACATTTGGCACATATATATGACCTTTGTAAAGAAGAATATTTTCTCCAAGCTCATAATTCAAATATTTTTTCTATGTTTCTTTCTCCTGTAAACTATTTTTTATTTCCAAATACCATTGATCCAAATTTACAACTTCTTAACTTTGGATATTATATATTCCTTACATATACTTAGTTCTAAATCATGCATCAAAAGAAATATTTGGTTAAGAGAATCCGCCACTTTTTTCTCATTTCCTTTAATATACTTATTTTTGAAATCATATTCAATTAAAAATTATAGCCACATGATCTATGGAGAATTCAAATTTGCTTTTCCAATCAAATGCGCAAACCATAATGATATGTCTACAATTCAAAAGTCTTGTACATAAGATAATTTATCAACATATTAAGAGCATGAATACTAGTTGCCAATTCCATGTCATGTGCAATATAATTTTTCTCATGGTCCTTCAACTTGCTGGACTCGTAACACACCACATGTCTATTTTTCATAAGTCGTACTCCCAAAACTTCTCAACATGCATCAATGCATACCAAAAAATCCTCATTTGGATATGCAATCTTCAATACCGGAGTGCTTGTTTATAGATCCTTCAAAATCTAAAAGGCTTCCTCACACACAAAGGCCCATCAAAATTTAATGCCTTTCCTCTGCAATGAAATGATGGGATGGGAAATGCAAGAAAATCCTTCAATGAATCTTTTATAATAACCAGCTAGGTCCATAAAATACATGACTTCCATAAAATTATCTGATGTTGGGCATTCCTTCATGGCTTTAATATTTTCTAAGTCTGCAACTATGAAATTTTCCAAAATAACATGGGTCAAATAATTAATCATCTTCTGAAAAAAGGAGCACATACTAATTTTAGCATACAACTAGTGTTGTCAGAGCACCTGTAGAACTAACCTCAGATGTTGTTTGTGCTCCTATTTTGATTTAGAATACACCAATATATCATCCATAAATACAATAAGGAACTTATCCAAATATTCTCAAAAGATTCCATTCAATAAACACATGGAAACACTTGGTGCATTAGTTAATCCAAAAGGTATCACCGCAAGCTCATAATGTCCATAAGGAGTTCGAAAATTTTTCTTACTAATATATTCTTTCCTAATTCACAGTTGGTGATATTTTGGCCTCATGTAAATCTTGGAAAACACATTAGCTCCTCGCATTTGATCGAATAGATTATCCATCCTCGAAAATGGATATTTATTCTTGATTTTCATTTTATTATGCTATAAAAAATACATACATAAGCACAATGTTCTATCCTTTTTATTAACAAACAAAACTATATCACCCTACTGTGATACGCTAGGTCGTATATATCCCTTCTTCAATAACTCCTCCAACTACATCTCTGGTTCTCTAAGCTCTCGATTCCTCATTCTATAAGGTGATCTGGAAGTCGAAGCAGCTCTAGGAACCAAATCAATGGAGAAATATCTATCCCTACTCAGATATAATCCAATGATTTCAGCAAATACATTAGCATATTCTTTCAATATTGGATAATCCTCTAGATTAACCTACTAATACCTATTGGGCTCCTTTAGATAAACTACTAGAATATGAAATCCTTTTCTAATATTCTTCTTTAATAGCAAATTTTACATTTTTCTAGTAAATATCAGCCTACAAATTCTATGGACCTTCCTCAGATGACCTTAATAATTAATATAGGTCAAGGATTTATTATAGCAATTCAAAATCACATGATGATTCTCTAGCCAATCCATATTGATCAAGTAATCATATAACCCCAAATAAATTATTCCATTTATGGCATTAAATGGAATAATTTAGAGCTATGGAGAATTGAACATTCCAACCACACAACCTCATTTTAATAATGATGAAAATATGTTGCAAATCGCTTCTAAATTTTGAATCTAGAAGATTTCTGAATAGATAATGGAGCATATCAAGCAAATCTAGATCTTCCAATGTTAAAATATTGTTAGGATATGGCATGACAATTGTATCACCACGCGTTGTATGGATTTTTTTAATTTAAGTTCATTCATATGAAGCACCGAGACTTGCATTCTAATATTATTATGTTTTCATCACCTCCGTAATATCCTAGAAAATATATAATTAAAACAAACTAAACATAACATGTAGCATGAGATAATGTTGACATGACAAGTTGCATGGTTTAGTAAGTGGTTTCTGTTGTCAACATGGGTGGAGTGAATTCATAAACTCAACACATTTATGTTTATCCCTTTAGTAATGTGATGTCATTTTTTCTCAATGTCCACCACAAAAACGATGGGAGATGGTAGCAATGGACACTTGGCATTGGTTTGAATTTTTTTCCAAATATGGAAGTAATTGCTTGTAGTTACTAATGCGCAGGTGCAGAATTAGGTGTCAATTTGTTGAACTGGTAATAAACTAAGTAAAAAACTTCGAAATTAAAATTGAATTGATACAAAGATAGAACATTTCATAGTTTAACATGCTTATTGGCCACATAACCACATTAGTAACCCATCATTGATAAAACCATGTTAAAAATATGTTTAACCATTAAAAAGATAATAAATCCATTATAATTAACCATAAGGTAGATGTTGGCTTGAGGGGGGGCTTGAGGGGGCCTGACCCAGGTTGAGCGTTAATTGGCCAAAAAAATCCCTACACTACTGGCCATTTTGGCATCAACCCATGGAGTGTGGACCGATGTCTAACCCAAAGCAATATGGGGGGATGCTGGAACCAAGTTTCCACACCCTGAGATGGTTGTGATGTCATTGATCTCTTCTATCCATGCCTTCGCGCAAGTGATATCGTTCTAGGGATTGTAAGACAAACCCTTTATTCCAACTTTCAATACCTTTGCGAAAGTATATGATCGACCTTCACACAGCCATAAACTAGGGCTCACATACTTTCGCACTATTATGGAAGCACCCCATGGAGATTCCTCAATTACCCTAAGTGATTTCCTTATTTTGCCAAATACTTAAAGTTATCACCGCGTAATCAGATATTCATAATTGCATTTAATTATTCAATGTAATTGTATTCATTTGCACATCATAGAAGCGTAATAAAGGGAATTCATACACAAAATATCCAAACCCATCAATAGAACGAATACACAACAATTGCAGAATACCTCCTTTTATTAATATCTTCCAAGTGTTAGAAACTCTGTTCACCCTACGCACATAGCTACAGGGGTCCACGCACTCAACTACAGACTTACACCCTAGGCCTCTGCACACTCAGCCACAGAGCCTCTACCTATACTACAACCTAAGACATATACTTCTTGCTCTAAAGCTATGACTCTCTTTCTTGTTCGATGCCTCTAACTACTTAGAGCTTAGCTCTTTTTGTACAATGTTTCTTACAGCTGACCTTACTTTACAAAACTAAGGGCAGACTACCCTTTGTGACACATAACACCTTCATGTCCACAACCACAAAATGTAGGGTCTTTACAATAATATTACAAAAAATTGACTTAAAATGGGCTTTTAGCCCCCAAAATTGCCCTTGGGAGATCCCTCTCCCAATAGGCCCCCAACACAAACATCGTTACTTGCCCTCGCATCACTCAGTAGGCATGGAGATCTTTGCATGAAGCCTATCTAGCTCGACCCTGACGACCACAACTTCGGTTGTGCACTAAGCTGTTGCCTACTTCGCATCTTCGACTATCTTCTCGATTAATGCCCCTGTGCTGTCAGCCCAAAGCTGTTGTTGTGTCACATGCAGAGTCACAAGCTTGCCTTAAATTTTTTTTGTGACTGCATAAGGTTCCTCTAGTTAGGGCTTTATTCGCACCTTTAGCACTGCTTCCTTGTGTAGTGTTGTGTCCACCTATTCCTTTATCTGCTTGGCTTCCTGCAAGTTGGCTAACCTCTATGTTAGCGTGACCATTCGCGTTGTTCCCTAAACTTCATCATAATGTTGTTGGAGTTCGCACGCTTCCGTCTCTAGCCTCTGGATGTTCGGGTCCTCTTGCAAGCCAGTCAGGACCTCAAACAATTGTTTGAACAATTGTGTGAAATCTACTACTACACTCTCCACTTCCGCAACTACTTCTATGATAGTGGCTACCCACTGTTCCTTTACCTCTGGTGGTGTTGAAGGCTGAGCCCTCGACTGGAGCTCTATAATCTGTAGGTTCAGAGCCAACTGAACCCATTCCATGTCTGTCTGATTGTCATGCACCCCTGTGGCCAATTTACGAATGCGGACCTCGACTGGCTCCTCCTCCGGAATGGCTAATTCTTGGACCATTCTGTAGGCCTCCTCCATGACCTCGATTATCTTCTTTCTTTGGTTTGTCACCTCAGCCTCAGAAACGATGGCAGGATTCCTCTGTAAGGCCATCTACTCATTATTTATTTTATGTTCACTGATCACTTGGATGGTGCAGTGCGCGCGGACCCTCAAATTTCCAATTAATCCATCTTGCAAGAGGTGGAGTGCTTCATGCGGGAGCACTGCCAGGTTCAATCCCACTACAGGTTTCAGGAGGAAAGACAAATGATTACAAGAAAATGGTGTCTCTCTAAGAGACCAATTTGTTTCATAAGGATGATCAGCAACAAAGAGGAAATGTGCTGATGTAAAATCAGATCAAAACACTTGAAAAGCTTTCAGATATTATTGTCTCCATCACATCCATCCATCCATCACATCCATCCATCCATCACGCCTATACCTCATAATAAACCATTCACCTCATTTCACTTCATACTTTTCCATTTACATTCACATCCACTTTCCATTTCTTTTTGTTCATTCATAACCCACAAATAAAAGCAAGAGGCTCATTCATATGCTTATTGCTCATTGCCATTTCTATTCTCCATTGCCATCTTTCATTTTCTACTTCCATTTCCTGTCATTTTCATTCTGCAAATAAGCCCTGCTTCAATGCAAATTATTGATTCCATAGTCCTTTGAGTCTAAATTTCTTTGTAAAAACACCTTGAGGCTTGCATGCCTTAATGGCAAGTACTCATGCTGATAAACAATAGGAATACATTAATGTCCCTTGTTCATCAGATCTTCTAGGTGACTCGACATCCACAAATTCATTCTCCACATTTCACTAGTTTCAATCCCACTTCTTCACCCTTGTGAGCATCACCCGATGCAATGAGTGCTAAGTGAACTATTCAAAAATCATGAGAAATTAGTCAGTTACGACTACCTCTCATGGAAATGGTCATACGTGAATGAATTACTTAACACAGTTGAATCCCAAAA
>APFE030724016.1:46431-73382 GCA_000404065.3 Pinus taeda
AAAACAACATAAACTATAAAACAACGAAGTAAGAGAAAGGTTAACTAAGCACATATAGTGCACCACACTTCATCAATTTACGATACCCGGATTGATAATTTATGTAGAGCAATTTAAGACGTTAAATTGACTAGACACCCACGATACAAGCACAATCGATAGCAAGAGCCACGAATAGTGGAACATCTTACTTTGCTTTTGCGCTTCATGACAGTTTGCCAGGAACTCTCTGTGAAGGTAGTCTGACCAGTTACACTAGACTCCTTCCTCGCATTGCTATGTGAGCACGATGACAGGCACCAGTACCTCATCGGTGCGACACTTCTGCATCACCTTCCCTACAAGGATCTACATTGCCACCTTCACAGTGGGGTCATAGATGTTGGAGATAGCATACTCGCGTGGCTTCTTCACCAATTTGAACTTCTCTTTCATTGATTTTGCGAGCACAAACTCGTCACCCTTGCCGCCAAATATCATAGATGGATTTTCGCCTATATACGGTAGGTGTGTTATGTGATGAATCAACATATCGGTGATAAGTATCAGCTCCCCTAGCCATAGACACCCATCATGCACCAAGCACAATAACTGCTTAATGACTAAAACTATCACGGGGGTGTGGTTATATTGTGGCACCTAGAGTAGGTTGAATAATCCTACCTTCTCTACTCCTCTAAGCCACTTCCATGGCTCTAGTGTAGTCATACCTGTATTTGTGTCTATGATGCAGTGTATCAATTGTTCATTTGCTAGGTGTGGGAACTTCCCATGCTCCACCAAGTCCCAGCCCTCGAGCTTCAAAATTGACACCCATGCAAAACACGGACCGTCAAAATTGATCTCATCTGGTAGGAATGGGATTTGCAGGGGAGTATTACTTTCATCAATGCTCTTTGGGACCTTGGAATTAGGCTTGAATAGAGGGACATATTCCGACAATTGTGTAATAGGGTCCGCACCCTGGACTTCAACCTCCTCAATTTCCATACCCACATCCTCATTTCCCATGGGGATTTTTTCGATATCCTCCTCTTCTACCTCTAGGTTTATAGCCTTGCCTTTCTCCTAGGCAGTGAGCTTTGGTTGGTTTCGTCTCGGTGACACATACACCGAGATGGCAGGATTCTTGCCCTTCTTGTCTTTCATGGTTTTTTTGTTTGGGGTTGGCTTCGATCTCGGCGTTGTCAGAGATTTAGGGACCTCCACCAATACTTCAACCACTTCTAGGGCAACTACTTTAGTCCCCATATCAATTTCTTGCACATTTTCCTTGGCGGCCACTCCTTCGGTGTTCATAGCTTCTGCACGAGTTGACATGATGCTTTTCACTAGTGCTTGTGTCTCTTTTGACAATTGTTCAAATGCTGGACTCGCTATCAGGTCTTGAAAGAATTCACAATTCATGTGCACCTGAGAAGGCAACAACTCAATTCTCAAAATGCCAAGTGTTTTTCAAATCCGACCGTTCCCCCCGAAATTGGTTCATTAATTCTGGATTGGGGGCACATTTTCAAGGATCTAAGCCATAAATTTTGTCTTAAAGGTTGGTCACCCACCCCGTTTGGCCTCACTTCTGCCATCTTTTTATGAACAGTGACTTTAATGGTCAATTTCGAGTCGACCTATGTGATTTCACCCTGGGTACCATAGCTCCCTCTGTGTTGTCGTGGACCCAATGACATGTCCTTGCTTCACACCATATTCCAATTGCATAGCTCCCCAACTTGTGCAATGTAGTTTATAGCCCTGCACCTCCTTTTAGCTGCTTCGAGTGCCAAGACTATGCTGCTTTCATTGTGTTACATAGCCAAACCACTGGTGTATGCCTTCAAGTGACTTCCATTCACCTTTCTTGGGAAGGGTTATCCATTTAACTTAACCAATTGTACACTCCTCCATCAATAATCTCCTTAATAGCATAAGGCCCTAACATATGCATCTTGAATTTTCTTGGAAATTTATCAAGCTTACTATCATAAAATAAAACCAGGTCATTTACCTTAAATGTGTGCAGCTTGATGTGTCTATCATGCCATGCCTTTTCACGCTTCTTTTAGATCTACTGGTGAAATCCAGCCAAAAATATTTCTTCTTCGAGCTCATCCAGCTGCAAGAGCCTCTCTTCCAGGGCTCTGCGATCCATCATACCTATGAGCACTGTTATGCACAGACTAGGCATGATGTATTCCGTAGGAATTACGGCTTCCACACAATACAAATCCTAAAAGGGGTTTGTCCCATCAACTTCTTACATGTTGTTCAATAAGCCCACAATACTGCAGGTATGCATAGGTCCCAATCACTTTGCTGAGCATTGCAAACCTTGGTCAACGTGTTTTCAAGAACTTTGTTGAATGCCTCCATTGTCTCGTTAGCTTGTGGGTGATAAGGTGTGCTCTTCTGGTGATCTACCTGAAATTCCTTTGTGAGTGCGTTGATCATCTCATTCACAAAGTGCTTACCATGATCACTCATCAAGATCCTTGGACATCCAAATCACATCAGTACATGCTCAAATAGAAACTTTGTGACTGTCACTCTTATGCAATCCTTCACCAACTGCGCTTCCACCCAATGAGTCAAATACTCCATTGTAGTGATAATGTACCTTTCTCCTGTCTTCCCTTGTGGTTGAATGGGTCCTAAAAAATCTATTTCTGCTTCTCAAAGGGTTGTAATGCCATTTGTGGATTCAAAGGCATTTCATCCCTCTGCGATGGTCTACTCATTCTTTGAAATACATCAAATGCCTTGAAATATGCTTTTGGATCCTAATGAAGGGTTGGCCACCACAACCCTACACGTAGAATATTTTGCGCGGTTGCTCTCCCTACATAATGTCCTCCCGCGGTGCCCCCATGAGCATCTGCAAGGATTCTACTTCGTTTGAACTCAGGTACATACCATCGCAATATCTCATAATTCCCCATCTTGTATAGATGCCCAATAATGACAGAGAAAGCTGTCGTGCGCACCACTAATTCCTTCTTTTTCTAGATAGAGTATCCTTTTGATGTAGTTCCTATTGTTAGGAAGTATATTATATCCTCAAAATGACCATCCGTGACGAGCACTGCAAATAGTTTCATGTTAGACAATCCTTCTTCCAAGTTAGTAGGGTTCCTCCCCTATTTCGATGAGCGATAGATGGTCTAGTCTCATGTTCAATTGTCCAGTATTCACAACAACTTCAAAATCACACTCTTGGAACAATAAGAGACATCTATAGATTTTCCCCCATAACACAGGCTTATTGACCAGGTACTTCAACGCAGAGTGATCCATATACATCTTAAAATGGCCTCCTAGCAAGTAGTGTTGGTACTTCTGGAATGCATACACCATAGCTAGCCCCTCACGTTTAGTGGTAGAATAGTTATTCCCTACTTGGGATAGTCTACAACTTGCAAATGCGGTAGGATCGTCCAAGCCTTCTCTGCTAGCCTGTGTTAGTACTGCCCCCAGCGCTATACATGACGCATCGACATGTACATGAAACTCTTTCTTCTAGTCCAAGAAGACTAGAATCAACGTGGTAACCATATTTTCTTTCAATATATCCAATCTTTTCTTACAGTCATCATTCCAGCCGAACGTGACATCCTTCTTCAACAATTTTTCCATAGGCACGGTGATCTGGGCATAGATTTTGATAAACTTTATGTAATATCCCATATGTCCCAGAGTAGTGCACAATTGTTTCACACTCCTCAACGCTTCCAAGTTCAGCATCACCACGATCTCCATGGTGTATACCTTTATTCCTTGTCTACAAACCACATGCCCCAATAGGTTCCCAAAAGGAACGCAAAACAGACACTTCTTGAGATTAAGCGTGATATGATATCTTCGACAAGTATCCATCATCGGGCGCAAGCTTGCTACATGGCACTTAACCAACCCAAATAAAGTCTAGTCATCAAAATATACCTCCAGGAACTTATGAATAAATTCCTTGAATGCCGCAACAACCACATGCAAAAATATTGCAGGTGCATTCTTTAGTCCATGTGACATTAAAGTGTATTGAAAACAACCCCACTCAGTCATGAAGGTTTTCTTGCTCCTATCCTCCAATGCGATTTTGATTTGGTGGTACCCAGAGAACCCATCAGTGAAGGAATATGCTTCCTGGCTACCTACATTGTCCAACACTTCATCTGTGAATGGAGTCGGGAAAGGATCATGCACACAAGTGTCATTCGGTTTTCTGAGATCCACGCATATCCTTATCTCATCCTTCTGCTTCTTATCTTGTACCACCATTGGGCCTACCCAATTATATTCTTCCATAGGCTCAATGATGCCTGCTGTTAGCATATTATCTAGCTCTAAGCAAACCTTCTCCTTGTATTTTGGATTTAGACGATAAAGCCTTTGCTTAACTAACTTCGTGTCAGGCTTTAATGTGATCTCATCATTCCTAGTTCCCCGATTATTCCTTTTAGATCTGTAAACTTGGTAGGGAATAAGTCCTGGTATTTGCGAAGCAATTCGACAAACTTATCCACCATCGCGTTGTCCCAGTAGTCTCCAATCTTCATGAATTTGGGTTCTGGCTCCGTACCAATGTTCACTTGTTTCGTTTTCACTGGCACTGTTATATCAACGTTCTCAATCTATGGTCCTTGTACCTCACGGTGGCCTTTTGTTTCTGGAATGTTAATCTTCCATAGATCCTCATCCTCTACTTCAGCAATTACATTATAACATTCGAGTGTGTGACTCAGCTAATTAGCCCATTCATGCTGAATCAGGTCTAAAGGATCCTCTGGTATCCTAAAGATAACTACTTTCACCTCTTGTAGCGCTTCATCAATACTGTCAAACCCATCCTCAAAACTGAATGTCATCATGAATCCTTCGTGCAGGATATCCCATTTGCCTATCCCATGGCAGAGCTCTGTTTTGATATACCAATTCATTGGGATAACACCCAGGGCATGACCAAACAAGTGCACCCACTCAGGTTGGGGCTTTTCTCCAGATGCGCACGTGGAGCATTCTACCCATCGTACTTTTCTGTCAGTCACATATTAGGCTTCCCAAATCGTGTTCTCATCATCCTCCTACAATCGCGCCAATCATCAAAGATTCTCTTGTTCGTACCCCACCATCTTGCAGGTGTACTGCGCAGTGCCCAGTCCAAGGCCTGGAAGCATTTCTTTTCTAGTACCTCCATTTCAAATGCATCCAAAAAGATATATACCTCATTTAGACCATCATAAATAGGGATATTTCTTACCTCTGATGACACACAGAGCAACGAACAAGTCATCATGTTGCAGTTCAGCGTAGTTACTTCATGTAACTGATTCTGCCAACGTTCTATTTCTTCGTCGGAGTCCGAAGTGAAAAAAATCTCGCGATCCCATGTATTTAGTCCATCCACAATGGGATTCACCTAATATTGGTCTCGCATTGTTATCTTATAGATACATTCCAAGTCATCATCACTCTCATAATCATGGATAGGTTGAGTATAGCACAATCCTTCAGCAGGATCGAGGGGTACTATTATGCTCAGTAATTTCTTCTCAAATGTCATCTTTCGCTTCTTCAAATTGATTACCCCATTCATATCAGTAGCCCAGTAAATCCCTAGGAGTGTAGGGTAGGGATTGATGTTGTCCACTATCTCTATTACTTCAAAATTGGCGAGCACACTTGCTCCCTCAATATCCACGGTCAACCCCTACAGCCGCCCCATGGGGATGATTTTATGTTGATTTGCCATCCTTAACTGAATCAGAGACCATTGCAGTGTAGGTCTCCCCATTCACTCCCAAGTCTACTTTCGTAGGAAATTTGCATCTGACCCCAGGTCCAAAATGACCTGATCCATTTCATACTCTCCTATCTGTGTAGTCAATCTCCTCTCCCATCTCGTCCTTATTTTGTTCTTGCCAATCTTTTGTATTACATGTGGCTTACCTGGCGCAGTTCCAACACATCTGTTGATGAGTTCTTGTAACCCTTTTATAGCCTTACTGTCGCGCAATAAATTCATACATGTTTCCAGGAAAGTTGTGAGCATAGAGGGATCCATCTCCGGCTCAAGCTTATCCTTGCTTCCTGAGGTGGAAGCCTCAGTGAAGCTCTTCTTAGCTTCCATGAAGGCTTCGCAAGTGCACTCCAAATCAAACTCAGCCTCTTTTGTTAGGGCTTTGCAAACCCATGTACTATCTTCTGGTTGTTTCCCCTTGTCATCTCCTCTCGCGATTCCACTCTTGAGCACTTTATTAATGTTTGGATCTTCCTCACACAGCTCAAACCTCATCATCTACTGCTTCTGAGTCAACAAAGGTGGTAACTCTAGTTTTTCACATATCCTAGATATCAGCATAGCGCAGTATTCTATTTCATGATCAAACAAAATGCAATACTCGCACGATGGATTCGCTGGATTAGTGCAATTATATTCATAGTGTCCTGGTCCTCCGCAATTGTAGAAAATCAACTGTCCTCAACCTCTACTAGGTCCTCCTTCGCCTCAACCTTGTTCGCGCCCTTGAAATCCTGTCTACGCCATCCCTGCATTCTAGTCAAAGGGTCGTGCTTCAGCCTGAACCCTATACGTGGGATTTTTATCCATCATCAATTCATATCTCTTGCAAGTACGTTCATCATGTCCTACCGACCTTCAAAAGTTGCAGAACAGTTGTTGTGGTGCTTGTACATACTTCTATAGCAAGTGACAATTATCCATGGCATGTTTTCCAGCTACCTGACAGATAGCACAACATAATGCAAGCCTCGCGCTAGGTCCTACTTGAGCTTCTAGCCTTAAAGGCATTGGTCCTCCTCTTGCAATGTAATTTTTAAAGACTAGACAATGGTCTTTATCATGACCCTAAATCTTGCATTTCAAGCACCATACCTCCTTGCGTACATCTGGTCGAACCGTCCTGTCCTGCTTCTCAGTTTGCATCTCAAGGCATAGATTCTTCATCTACGCATGGATCTGCTAAACTCCTAGATTGGGATCTTGCATCGGAGTCTCATGTAGTCTCATGGCAATCTCCAAGGCCTATGTCTGAGTTGTTATCTTTTGTTGTGACAACTCACTCATTAAGTGTGGTAGTAGCGAAGCCACAAACCACTCGTGATGATTTCCATCTGTCAAATTCATGTTGGCTTCGTGGATTGTACATTTCAACCTCTGATCTAGTTCCCAAGGCGTCTCACCTAGTTGCATCGCAATCTCTTTAAATCTCACAATCGATTTCCCCTCAGATTTAGGCCTACTAAATTCCCTATTTAGTGCTGCCTAGATGTCTACTACTCCAACATTTGGGTTATTGTTATAGTACTTAATATACCAGGTTAGCACACAATCTTGCAGAGCACTAACCAATGTCATCTTATTTATATGATCTTCTATAACACCTTGGGCTTCACATATAACCCTCACAATGAACTAGAATTGGTTTGGGTCCTAATTTCCCAAGCCTTTCAACAAATGAAACTTCACTGTATTTGCCATACTGAACCGCGATGGAGGTGGAGGTGGTACGGGTGAAGTTGGAGGCGATGGTGGTGAAGTCGGAGGTGGTGTGGGTGGAGGTGGTATTTGCGGGAATCCTTGTCTTATTAACTAAATATCACTTCACGGAGAAACCTTCACTATCCCTTCTTCATCACTTCATGGAGGTGAAATCAAGGGGCTATACTACATACCCTTTTTTCCTTCGTTCTTATAATTTTTTCCACTTCATGTCATCCCAAACGTCAAGGTAGCTACATAACATGTTTTTTGCACAACAAAATTTTAATTCAAGTATTCAAATATTTTACATGCTTAATTCTCGGTCCTTTGAAAAAACATCACTCCGTCTCTCTATAGCTAACTAAGGTGTCAATTGTGAATTCAGTCACAAATCCTTCGATGACATGATTGAGCAAATGATAGATAGCACGGGCGATCCTCCAATGCTTCCAACCTTCGCACTAGTTTTAGGGTCCACACAATAGGACCCTCAAGTTTCCACCTTCCTTGGCTATATGCTAGCTTCACGATCCACTCGTATAACTCAATAGGGAAAGAGAAGAAAAATATATCGTGGATCTCTGTATATAGGTATCAGTCCAACTATTTTTCCTTTGTCATTCGCGGGTTTTTGTTCTCCTATGTCGTGAATTTGTGGATCTTTCTATCTAGCCAGTCTTCAATATCCTTCTTAGTTGGATTCTAGTGATACGACATCACACATCTCTTATGCAGATTCTGGTCCCAGCAACAGAACTATTTGTTGGCTTAAGGGGCCCGACCCAGGTTCAACGTTAATTGGAAAAAAAAATCCCTACACTACTGGCCCTTTCGGCATCAACCTGTGGAGTGTGAACTGAATTCTTACCCGAAGCAGTATGGGGGGGTACTGGAAACAAGTTGTTGCACCCTGAGATGGTTTTGATGCCATTGATCTCTTCTATCCCTGCCTTCGCACAGTTGATCTCACTCTAGGGCTTGTAAGACAAACCCTTTACTCCAAATTTCAATACCTTCACGAAAGTATATGATCGACCTTCGCGCAACCCTAACTTGGCGCTTAGGTACCTTTCCACTGTTATGGAAACGTGCTGTGCAAATTCCTCAATTACCTTAAGTGATTTGCTTATTTTACCTAATACTTAAAATTATCACTGCGTAATCAGATATTTGTAATTGTGTTTAATTATTCAATGTAACTATATTCATTCGTGCATCATAGAAGCATAATAAAGGGAATTCATACACAAAATATCCAAACTCATCAACAGAACAAATAGATAGAAATTGCAGAATAACTCATTTTATTAATATCTTCCAAGTGTTACAGACTTTGTTCACCCTGCGCACACAGCTGTAGGGGTCCATACACTCAGCTGCGGACTTCTACCCTAGGCCTCTATGCACTCAGTTGTAGAGCCTCTACTTACACTACAACCCAAGACTTAGACTTCTTACTCTAAAGCTATGACTCTCTTTCTTGTTCGATGCCTCTAACTACTTAGAACTTAGCTCCTTTAATACAATCCCATGGTCCGTGAACCATGGGTAGATCTCTTATAGCCAACTTTAATTTACAAAACTAAGGGCGGACTACCTTTGTGACACATAACACCATCGTGCTCCATGACCACAAAATGCGGAGTCTTTACAATAATCTTACAAACATTTGACTTAAAAATGGGCTTTTAGCCCCAAAATTGCCCTTAGGGGATCTCGCTCCCAACAGGCCACCAATAACTACACAGAAATTGAAGAATAACTCCTTTTATTAACATCTTCCAAGTGTTACAGACTCTATTAACCTTGCGCACACAGCTGCAGAGCCTCTACCTATGCTACAACCCAAGACTTAGACTTCTAGCTGTAAAGCTATGAATCTCTTTCTTGTTTGATGCCTCTAACTACTTAGAGCTTAACTCTTTTTATACAATCCCATGGTCCGTGAATCATGGGTAGATCTCTTACAGTCGACTTTACTTTACAAAAATAGGGGGCAGACTACCCTTTATGACACATAACACCTTCGCGCTCTGCAACCAAAAAATGTGGAGTCTTTACAATAATATTACAAAAATTTGACTTAAACATGGGCTTTTAGCCCCAAAACTATCCTTGGGGGATCCCACTCCCAACAGTAGAAGAGGTATATTTAGGTGAATTTGGTGGTATAATGGTTACAAAAAGTGTCATAAATGTGGAAATATAGCCTATGAATAGATACTTTATATAATAAATAATCTGAAATATTCAAATGGTAACGTAACATTCCCCCATGCCTAATACTTTTCATGCCCTCATGCAAACAAAATCCTTGCTTATGACATTGTTTCTTGATGCAGGTGGTTAAAGGTGAATTGTTATACCATCATAGACTTGATATATTTTACAGCAAGGTAATATAAATTGAGGACAAGTGAAATATGGGCTAGGAGGGGATGATAGACTTGGAAACTTGTAAGACCATTATTCACTTTTTATTTATTTTCTTAAATGATCAATAATGACTTCATCTTCTTATTGAGAGCATTCATATTATGATATTGTGAATTTTTTATGATATACACGAAAAAGACACTATAGATGTTTCTTTGTCCTCATGTACCACGGTAATTTTTCATTCTTATGGTCTTATTATAATATGCATAGATGGATTTAGAAAAGAGGGGGTTTAATGGTGGTTTAAGAAATGTAGAGATTTATGGAATAGGAAGTCGTTATTCATCAAGCTTCCTTAAATTTTAATGAGTTAAAGAGCCTTTAAACAAGTTTTACCTCAAGTATACCTTTTGAATTTTGATTTGTACTACATGCCACAATGGAAGTTGTATGGAGTTGAAGATGAGGTATAGTAAGGTTGAGTTTGGAATGATGAATACCAATCTGATCTACTAAAGGAAGCTAAAGAGGATGAAAAATTCCAACAAGGGTATAAATTTCATAGCAACCACTCCGGCATGCCTGAGTTTTTACATGTCCTCATGCAAATAATGTGAGGTATAGAATAAGGGAAGAGGGTTATTGAGATAGCTCTAGAACAAAAAGGAACCTGGAAAATAAAATAATGGAACTAATGAGATGAATATTGAACAAAAATAGGTCATCCTTGATTTATTAAAATGAAGCAAAACTAACACCAAGCATAAAATAAATTTCAAACCATTCATTACATATGATTTCATGAATCCTCAATAGCCTTATGCTCAAGAATTAAATTTAAGGGGCTCCCCTTCTTTGTAGATATAAAAGAAGGAGGCTTATTATGATCACAACAAATTATGAACCAATGAAAAATTAGTTATTCCTAACCAAATCCAAAAGTATTGCAGCTATCCAAGTATTACAAATAAGCTTTGCAGTTGAGTTTTTTTAATTCTCTATGACTAGAGGTCCCACTTCTAAGATAATTTAATCCCAGATATAGTATAAAAAAACCAATGACAGAGGTCTCAAGGTTACCTTAAGGCCATTCTTTAGCAGCAGATTTATGGAGTTCATTTTCTATTGACTTCATCCACACATGCTTCCTTTTGATTGTAACATTATAAAGTAACCATCATACATGTAGACAAAAATCCTAGGTTTGGTTGACACTTCTTTAGGAAGAATGCCCCATTTCCCACAAGAATCCATAGCCTCGATGGGTTTTCCTAGTGGTATCATAGATTAGTACCCACTACCAACATGCATCCATAGCCTCAACGGGTTAACCTCTTAAACCTATTTTAAACTGAAGGCTCTAATCTCATGTTTCCTACCATTTTAGGTTTATGTTATAGAGATTGGTTTTACAATTGGTAGGTGGGGAATCAGCTTCAGAAAGCCCCATAAAGCCATAGGATGATACCTTTTAGAGTGACTTTGATCACCTACATAATGCCTTGGACGCATAAGGTACTTATAGGTACTCAAAGGACATAACATGAATAAGCCATTTTAATGTGAGATGGATGAAGCTAACCAAATAATAACAAAAATACACCTAAAGTCCCACCATACACCTAAAGTCCCACCAATCATAGTTTTCATGTATTATTTCTCTTTTTAGTGTTCCACGATAAGTAAAGGCTTCAGTAACTCTTCTACAAGTCTTAATAATTATGATTGTATATCATGCATTGGTGTTATGGTTATAATATTCAAGTTTTTTTCATCGGTATCAGTATACAAACATCTTAACTTTGTTTTAATCCCCTTAGTATGCTTTAGTAACTATATTTTGAAAAATTGTTTCATATTGATAGTAAAAAATCTATATGAATAAGAAAAAGGAAATTCTAAAAAGGAAATGGTATATCAGCTATGAATAGTTCAGAATTATCATTCAATTTTAATTTTATGAAAAATTTTCTTATTCAATCATCTTTTTCAAATAGCAGTCTTAAAACAAATAAGTAATGATAAAGCATGAATGCATCATTTTTAACAACTTAAGGAAAAATGAAAGATGTCATAAAATACTCCCCTAAGTGTTCCATTCTATTGATGAAGATGTATTTTCCTCTTTTGAAAATATTCTTCTGGTATTCAAGCATCCCAAACGAAAAAAGATCCTTTAATCCAACTTTGTCTTGTAAAATAGAAAATTGGTACCAAAATTCTAGCTATTGGTTGGCTAAAATATGGTACTAGATAGTTGGTATGCAATACAAAACGATGTTGCAATGAAATAACTTCCAACTAAATATTAAGGAGATTACCTTCACATAAAATTCCAAACATGATGTTGATAGCATACTTTACTGAAAATAAAAAGTAGAAACAAATCTAACTATCAAAAAGAAATAATAAGTGGGAAAGAAAAGTAATTGTTGAACCATGATACTATTTGAAATAATATTTAGTGGTAATATTCATTAAAACAATATGCAGTTGAAAGAGACCTGAATAGAAAACTGTTATAGGAACATAGATCTCCCATTTTCAACTAGTTTATTTTTAGCTATTGAATCCCCACTTATAAAAAATGACTGAGAAAGATGGTCCACTATATTTTATAACCAAACTAACAACTATATGTATCATTTATCTATTTATTTATTTACTATCCTACTCTATTGAGAAAAAGAAATTCCTTTTCTCAAGTATATGAGTATTTCCAATGTAGCAATTTGTGTAACAAGTATAAAAATGCATTTATACTCAAGTTTATAATATAGTTTTTAATGTATACATGAGTAAGAAGAACCAATAGTTTTGGTGATGATGTCAGGAAGTAGTGAAGAATGAAAAGAGTGATATGGTCTTATAATTGCTTGAAACCAACATTCAACAAAATCAAAATTCTCTTGGTTTACCTCTTTTTTTTACTCACTTAACATATCCTCCCTTGTTGTATCATGCACATCTTATACTATTAGATGATTATCCTTTTTGTGAGCTTAGATGATCCATAGATAGGCATGTCACAAACTATTCAATACTAAGTTCTAATGGTTCCTCCCATCAGATGCAATCCATGATTCTTTAGTTTCTTTGACAAGTTTGCCAGGGTGATTAAAGGAGGCTTATAAATATTCTTGTGGATGTGGTTCATGGAGTTGTTTTTCTTCTATAACTTTTGGGGAGCCAAACAAGTTCTTAACTGTTGTCAATATTTTTTCTTCCTGAGAAAAATAAATCCTAGTTGTTGTTATGATTTGAGAGATTTATTTTAAACTCTCGATCATCCTTGAATATTGCTTTGTTGGTTACTAATTGAAGGGGTCTTCGAATCCATCTACAATTTTAAAATTCTAAATACCCGTTAGTCTCTAAATTTTAACACTGCAAATGGATTCAAATATTGTCAACATCAGTTTGACCTTCATTCATCATTAGGGCAATGCTCTCCTTCACTAGATCATCTAAGGAGGGCAAGGCTAAAGGAACTTGATATGAAGGACAAGAAAAAAAAGAAACTAGAGAAAGTCGTGACTTCTAAAACTTATGAAAACCCTAAGAAAGTCATAATACATTATGTGTCTTCCTCCAATCTCTAGGATGAAAGGGAAACCAAACTCAAAGTTAGGAAACCCTAAGAAGAGTTTTTCATCCCCTCACAAATGGCCTCAAGCCCTCGGAGAGATAAAACTAAAGGACCTGAATAGTGCAAAATTGGAGTAGCGGTTAGGGCCTCTGAATCACTAGATGACTACCCTATCAAACTATCAACTTTTCTTTATAGAGTCGTAATAGGCCCAAAATCTGAGGCAAGGTGACCTTTTGATCTAACTTCCAAATGCGAATGGATAAAATCCTTTCTAATTCCTAGTTTATTTATGCCAAACTAGTAAGACAACACCAATAGATTGAGAAACCCACTATTGGTGCTCTATTAAACCTCTAGGTGAAGTAAGGTAGCCATTTCATCCACTTTAATACTTCATCAATCCACTATCCCTTTTGTATGTGCTCCAATAGCAAGTGAAACAATGAGATGTCAAAATATGGATGGTTCAAGTTGGAATTTTTGTCACTGCTTTGTTGTGAATAAGCTTGCATATCTGTCAATCAAAAACATCTTCTATTATGTCAAATCTTGACACGAAATGATACAATATTTTTTGATCCACCCTTGCATTTAGCTATGTTAATCAAACCAAAAATTATTTCCCTGTTTTTCTTCCAACTCTATCTTGAGGATTGATCTAGTATACTAATAATTTATCACAAATAGATATGAAACTATGTTGTCGTATAAGTATATATATTGTCATGAAAAACTCAGAAAATAAGTGTGTTGAAGACTAAACTTGAAACCAAGGATATATCATACTGCCCTACGTGTCCTTAATATTTTTCATAGGCTTCCATGAAGATCTGGAAAAGAGGAGACCATTTATTATATCAACATTCTTGCTCGAATTTTATGAACTCTATTCCATATAAACATGTCTTCACATATCTAAATTATTTCCCTAAGGAAATATTGGTGTGTGGAAACAATGTCATCAGTTATATGTTTGAATGAGTGTTTCTGTCCAATATCTAGATTGTCAACATCATTTTGGTCTTGGTGTACAAATCCACTTGTATTTGATTTAGATATAGCTAACACCTCATTTCCACCTCTACATGACTAATCAAGAACATGAGGGCCACCAAAATGGGTGGTTGTGTTTACCTCCACACAAACATTTTCCATTAGATGCTTATACCACTATCCAATCAATGTTGCTTTATTAATGTGATACTAGATGATGACCTAATCAAATATATGCACCTAGGTGAAAATACAAGAGAAAGCCCTTTTTCTCATTGTTGTTTTTTCTCCATCTAGGGACATGTGGTTAGGAAAACTAAAGAAAACATCATCCCCTCAGATTTCTCTAAAAATAGGGGCTATTTGTTTCTCAGGGTGGTGATTCATCATGGAATTAGATTCTTTCATATGCATCAAATTATTGATAATGTTATCACCATCATCGCAGAGATTAGAACTCACATATCAATGGCATGGATTTTATATGTTTGAAAGCTGGAAAGTGCCATTGGTGAAACAAGAGGAGACCTCTATTTCAATATGCCTACTAATTGAGGTTCTTACTTGATCGATCTCTCCATCTTTTACATCCCAGAGATCTTTGTCAACGACATTCTTCAACAACACATTTTCCAATGGATGCTTATTCCACCAACCATCATTGTTGCTTTATTAATGTGATAATACATGTTTAGCCAATCGAATATATGCACCTAGGTGAAAATACAAGAGGAAGCCCTTTCTCTCATCATTTTTTTCTAAATCGAGACACATGTGGTTAGGAAAAATAATGAAAAAATCATCCCATATGATTTCTCTAAAACCGAGGGACATTTGTTTCTCAAGGTAGTGATTCATCATGGAATTAGATCCATTCATATGCATCTAATTAGTCATAATGTTATCACCTAGATCGCAAAGATTAGAATTCACAGATCAAGGGCATGGATTTTTTAGGTTTGAAAGCGAGAAAGTGTTATTGGTGAAACAAGAGGAGACCTTTGTTTCAATATGCATATTGATTGAGGTTGTTACCTGATCAATCTCTCCATCTTCCATATCCCATAGATCTCATTTAATTGTCACCAAGTAAAGGAGTATGGTCGTTGGGTTGGCTTGTGGGTCCATATGCATTTGATTTATATGCCCTTCCAGATCCAATTTTGACACCACCTTCTTGATTGATATCTTCTCGAAGGCCTTCACACTAGATGCCCTCATCTTTGCTAGAGGTCATCCTCTCCCTCTTACTATTTTCTTTCTCACATAGCCTTTCAAACCATCTACTAATGTAAATGTCAATTTCCACATCCATCTATTACACTCCTTTTAATAGTTAAAGCTTCTTGTATTGATATCCTAGGTAGCCTATTTTGAAGACCCCAGGAGTTACATATGATATGAAATAAGTGGTGTTGAAAGAATTAAAAAATAAAGACTCTCTTTGGGTAATTGCAATGAAATGTGAAAATAGGGCAATGTTGCCACTGATTATACACTCCCAACTCATGGTCTAATAGTAACTGTCCTTTACTCCCTTTTTACTTGCTTTTAATACATTCATGTGAGGATTCATTTCAATTTTGAAAACTAGTCGATGAACTTGGTGCAGGAAAACTAGTTGATGAACTCGATTCAC
Source organism: Pinus taeda (assembly GCA_000404065.3). Taxonomy (NCBI): domain Eukaryota; kingdom Viridiplantae; phylum Streptophyta; class Pinopsida; order Pinales; family Pinaceae; genus Pinus; species Pinus taeda. The sequence goes on from APFE030724016.1 coordinate 62,527, forward strand.
GCGGTGCAGACCACACGATTGATACTGTAAACATCAATTTGACAGAAAGTGTATCTACTCCACACATGCTGACCAATTTTTTAATGAGGACGATCCTTGGATCACAATCACCTCCACTACGTTAGCGAACAATTTGACATAAAAATTATAGTGCCCACCTTATGAGGGTTTATCCTCAATTATTTTTCACAAAGTTACATTCATCATGTACACAGTTCATTTTCATTTTTTTTTGTTCTGTGACATAATATAAATGCATGTATTTTCATTAAAAAAGACTCTTTTTGTATCGTCTGATCTATATCATTTTCGCCATCCACACGATGACACTTTGAATCCACCAATATAGGATGTGCTTCCATAGAATTGCATGTTAAACATTTTAGTTTTGGTTGTGGCATTGATGACTTTAAGGTCCCCACCACACCAACATTTTTTGGTAAAGTTCCACTGTAAGAGGCATCCACTAATTCATGTTCCTCAACCTGTGACCATAAATATGATTCTTCCTAAACATTTTTCCTATATTTAGACATATAGTCCTTATCATTGTCAAGTATGGATTTTCCTTCTTCACCTGATAGGATAATAATGATGAAAACAGTGAAAGATGGCATTTTAGCTAATGCATCCTTGCAAGTACACACACATATCTTTTACTCTTTCATATTCACAAACTTAACCTTTCAAATTCTCTTGTCTTTATATTCATCGAATTTCAAACTTAATAAATAAAATCAGCCTAAGATAGTGACTAAGAGTAAGACTTGAGAACTGTAATTATCATGGACACTAAGAGATAAAGCACCTCCTTGGAAATAAAGCACTAAATGCAAGATTAACCCTTTGTTTATGTGATAATTATGGAATCTATATCCATTCTCTCAACAATTAGTTTTAGATATTCAGAAATAATTTCTCGTTTATTCTAAATAACCATTAACACTATTTATAGAGTAATTTATCACCATCACAATCACAATAGTGATTTTTTAAGGCAAAAGCTACATCAAAACTCTTTGAATATGCAAGTAGATAGCCTCCACAAATGAAGATGAAAGCATATTTTAATCATGTTTAAAGTGGATTCAAATATAATAATGAAAGACACAACAAAAATCTTAATACAACAATAGCTCAAATAATTCATTTTTAAAAAAAAGATATTGAAAATTACTATAAAATTATAAATTGACATTAGCATTAACAAATAATTAATTAATTAATATAAAATCCCAATTTAATGAAGAATAATTACTTAATTTATAATTAATTTATTGATTTAGGTAGAATTTAATTCATATCAATAAAAGGGTGCATGATTGTTTTGTTATATGTGGCACCATTATTTTATTTTATGTGGCCATTTATTTTTCCAAGTAAAAAAATTATTCAGACTAAATAATAAAATGTGTAATATTCCAATTCTTTGAAAAACCGTTTTACTGAAATACAAATATATATTGTAGTCGATGACATGATCAGACAGTAGACATTCTATCTCGCCTTTAGATTCAAATCCTCTTGGTAGTTTGAAGCCATTGTGTGTATCCCTCTCATTGAGCTCAAAAATGGTTGTCGATGACTAGAGGAGGTTGTGCTCAATTGCAAGGAAACTCATATGCACATTCAGCAAACCAGCCTCAAGATGAAGAAGGTCGACGGATGGGACGCCCAATAAATGCGATCAGATCCTCCAATGTAGAAATGAAGATCTAGAATAAACCCCTTGATCAATCCAGCATGGCATGGATACGGGTCACAACAATGGGGCTCACCCCCCCCCCCCCCCCAACATTCAGCCATCACCATCTCTTTACATAGTACCTTCTTGGTGTGCATGACAAAGACAGTAAACAAAAGAGAGGAAGGGATCCAGGTACCGAAAACCACCCCTTCCCTACTAGAGTTTTGGAAGAAGTTCATTGCGTTAATGGATTAGCATTCATATGCATTTCAAGTGGTTTGATTGAATGTCTAATCATAGGTACTTGGTAAACAATTTCGTGGTCGATGAAATTTTGTATTTTTTCCCTTTAATTTATACAATTTATTAAGGTTTTTGTTGGTCTTGCATTATCTTCTGCAGGGTATCGATGTTGTGATAAACAATATAAAAATGTTTTCACAAAATAAGGTAACACTCCCTCTAGGGAAACACAAGATAATAATTTTGGATGAGGCTGATAGGTAAGTAAATACTGTTTATTCTTTATTTTATACACACAGAGCCTGGTATACACCAAGACTATATCAAATTACATGGACATTTATATTTGGTACATGTCTGTGTCACTGCCTTATTGCATTCAACAATTTAGGTTTAGGTCATTGACACATGCTTCAGTTTTCACTATCAGTGGGATTTATTAGCTAAGACAGTTAATGTAATCTTACCTTGGAATTATCCCCAATTTCACAGCATAATGCATTTTTTATTCAGAGCTGATGAAACTTAGGGCTTTATTGTAACTCAATGCTTGTCAAGCACTTATGATCTCAATTTTTTTATTGGGATCCATAATGTTGTGTTCATGTGGCATGGGGTTGTTCCACTTGTTAGCTCCACTCCCATGTTATGGATTTTTTTGGGTTGGTTTCAAATTATTGGTACCAACACTTTTGGCCATTGGTTTGGTAAAAACCATAGTAGCAAGGTTCGAATTTCAATGAGAATTCGAATTCAAATATGATTAGGTATGAACATGTTCAGGAACAAAATTCCAATGAAGTCATCTTGTTGATGTTTTTGCCCAAGCCATCTGGATGTTTTTAAAATGTGTTTTCGAAAGTCTGATTTCGAAAGTCTAATTTTTGGACCCTTGCTGAGTTATTTCCAACCTCTCAAGAAGGAAAAATAGAGATGATCAGTAATGATATTGTTTTTATCCTCCTTTTTTGTTTGGTTTTTGTATTATTGCCTCTATTTTTCTTATTTTGGAGTACATTTATATTTGTTTTCCTTAGGAAGCACTTTCAAGCATACTACCAGGAACAAAATGTATAGATGGAGGGAGATCTATAAATGGTACCATACCATCATCCATATTTGGCTGATTGAAACCACTTCTGAGAACACAAGCACTAGTCAAAGAACTGTTCTTATTGTACACAAGTTTTGCCTTGCCACCAGAATATATAGATGATGAGTCGCCATTATAATCAGGAGAGAAGAAATCAAACCCAAGGCCTGAGCCACAACCATCCTGATCATCCATGCCATGATAAGTGCCATCATTACAAGGTGCAGGGTCCAAATTGTCGACATTGTCCTTCTTTTTCCTTTTCCATCTCTTTGTAGAAGATGTCTCGTCATCCTCAAAATGATTCCATCATCAAATATAAGACCAAAGGGAGCTGAGAAGGTAAAATGTTCCGATGGCAATTTCCTTTTCTCATCAAATTTATGTTTGGAAATCTAGGTTGAAATTAACTAAACATAAAATTTAGTTTTAATTGTGGGTCTCTGTGCCATGCTATAGAGAAGCTATGTGAACACATGTCAATAAAAGGATGGAAAATGTGACCTCATCAGAGTTTTACCACATCCAAAACCGTACATAACCCATCATCAGTAAATTCTATGAGACTATGCCTCTTTGAGACATGCCCTCAAAATTAGTGTGAGCAATATCAACAATTCCACAATTGGTGTATATATTAGTGCATTCCCCACAAACTAATGCCCCTTCAATCTATTCTTTATTATATAGACATGGACTTCTTGACCTTCTTGTGCAACTAATAGATCGGCATATTCAAGGAGAATGCTTGCAAAGGTCACAGAGTTTGGCTTCAATCCTATAACTTATAAATGATGAAAGAGATTCAAAGCTTCATGATGGAGACTATTTTGTACATATGCGGAAATCATGGCGCTCCATAAAACTATCTCTATTACAAACATTTGTGGAAGAACTTGTGTGCAACTTCATTTTTATCCAAACTTGGAATACAGCTTCTACACAGCCCATTGTGTCCCATTGTGGAAAGATATCAACAGAAATCAGGATTGGATCTATGTTAATAATGTGCTATGATTTTGAATTCAGTGTAGCATAATTTATATTTCACAGACTACCTCTTGTTTATGCAAACTGATTTCTATCATTTCCAACTATAGTCTTTATCCATGATGATTCAGAGAATATAAGAGCATCAAAGACCTCTCCACGATCTTTTGTACTCTAGAATACATCAAAGAGAACAAAACAAAAATCAAATTGAATCACATAGTTATAACATATCACAAGTGACAATTAGAGATCAGTTTGAACTATCGAAAGAGCCCACACAATTGACCTATGCAATCCCAAGCTTATAGAATATAGAAAAGGTTTTCAGAAAAGTTCACATACAACTTTGTAAGTCTAGAATGTAAAGTAGGAAATATATGTAACCTAAGTAATCCTCTTAATCATAGGTTCTTTACACTACAAGAAAATAACTATCATAGGAAAACATCATCTCCATGTTCCACTTGTAATCATACATATCGAAAAGGTTCTTCTCCACAATCACTTTAGATGCCAATCTGACTCCCTAAGTTGGATATGGACTCGCTTCATTCTAGAGATATTGGTAACCATATATAGTGGAAAAAGTGGCAAAAAAGGATTCAACCCCATGTTACTTGTTGCATTTCACACAAGAGCTTAATGACATCTTTGCCACACGTATTATCTGCATAGCACACACTTGGGGAATCTACAAAATATCTTTAGATTAACATTTCTTAAATACCCTCCACATATCTTTCCTATATTCCTCATTTGGTGCATATCCTAGAAATTTTTATTCAATACACAAGATTCATCTTTGTTGAGAACTTCATAATGACATCACACCTGTATGTAGGAAATAGCCATAGCTGAGCAAGTCTTAATGTTGTCTTACCATCCTAGAACTACGCTTGTGAATATTTTCATCTCATTATTTATGTCTTTGAGCTTGTACATCCTTAGTGCTATAATCAATGGCTCTTATACCAATTTGTAATGTACCTTTGATACTAAATCATCAAATAGGAATCTGATGGTCTAGTTTTTAAGTCAAAGTGAATTGATAGAATTTTATTTAATGTGGGTTATGCAAAACGTCATTCATCTCCTTGCTTTCAAACCTACGGTCATATTTTATTGTGCACTCTCTCTACAAATTTCTCAACCAAACATACTAAAAAGGATATATCCATCTCGTGGCCAACCCATTTAAATCTACAATCATAACATAAAGTAATTACTCTATTGTACAATCATGTCACATTACTATAAAGAAATCTGTTGTGAATGAATTTCTTGCATGACCTACAAACAAACCCCAATAACTGAAAATGCACGCAGGGGGCAGGGGCAAGACATTGATTAACATCTATCATGTGGGAGACCTGGAATAAGGGGCCATCCAAATTCGATGCATATGATACTTTTCTTTTTTCTATTAAATATTCCTTCTTAATGTAAGATCCAACGTGCATCCCAGTTCCTTCCATCCTACTGTTTTCTTTCACCATTGGCTGGAACTTTGAAGGGCTTCTTCACTTGCACACAAAACACTATTCTATTTTCAGTTTATATTGGAATGATTCCATTTACCTAACCTTTGGAGAGATGATTCTTTCAATTGATCAAGGTGATTAGTAAGGCTTTGCCATGGTAACATTGGTCATTACAATTTTCATAAAATCCTGTCATTGATATGCACCAACACATGGGAATGAAAATATTTATCAAACTTATATCACTCTAAAATTCATGAACATTCCCTACCCATCCAAACAGAAGTTAAAGCTCACTATAGAGAGGTGTTATGGTCATGAGACTATGATAGGCCAATTATTTACAAAATATCAAAAATGATTAATTCACCTTGTTGTTACTGAAGATGTTTTCATCTCAAACCGTTTTGAGAATCGGTGCCATGCCAATAAGTATTGTCAAATTTATTCCATGACAAGTAATATTCTCAAATTTCTCATCAGTTTACAGTGACTGGATTACATTATAAAAACTTGACATGCCTTTACAACTCCGGATATCTATGGAAGCCCCTCTCTTCCAATAATTGCATTGAACCCAACTGATTTGTGGTAGGTAAATCGAATACAAACATGGTACAACAGAGCAAAACCTATAGCACACCGAAATGAATTGGAATTCTATGGGCAATGTAATAGGTATTTTACAATGTGAAAATTTGAATAAATGCAAAAAGAACATAACTATTACTTGTTCAACATTCATAAGATTTAATATGTGAATCAACTGCAAATATAAATATAAAAGAGATTTAAACATTTAATTAACTTCAGAATAGCAAGTCTCGCTATGACTGAGACCAAGCTATCAATACACGCAAATAAACATATGAAAAACTAAAGAATTATTGTAGTGGACAAAATCTCGCTCACAACATGGCAGAAAGGGACACATAGATATAACATAGGTATATAAGAAGAATCTTGACAGGTGTAGTCATTATAACATAACTCAATACCCACCTACCTTACTCACTGAAGGACTGAAATTTTCCAGGGAAACAACTCTTAGCTGCATAACCTTATATAGCATCTTCTTCCAAGTATTACAAGGCCTCTAGTCATGATGGAATTTTTCAAAGAGCCACATTTAGTTTTTGAGTACCATTTGAAAGGGTATGCAAGCAACCTAGATTTGCAAATAGCTTCAAAGAATGTAGGTTTTAACCCCGTACAAAAATTACTTGCATACAAATTCTTAAACATAGAAAATAAACAATGCAAGAGCATAACACATAAACTACATATACACAGAGATTTTCCCCTGGATACCAAAACCGAGACTACCAGCTTGATTTTTTTTATCTTCCTTTCAATGTTACAATACATATTTATACATGCCAAAGCATCCAATACCATGGACAGAAAAATCATCGCATCCAAAACCATGGACCGAAAACCATCACATCCAAAAAACATGTGCGAAAATCATGCACAAAACCATAGGTGGGTCTGCCCAACCTAACATAGGATCCAAAACCAAAATTTTCTGGGGCGCTACCCTGAACCCCATTAAGTGGGGTTACGGGTACACCTCAAAACCCCTGTGAACCTCCCCCTCTAACCCATAGTTAACTATGTGGGCTAATCATGGAAAGAATATAACACAACCCAACATTCTCCCACTTGTTGTTTTCTTTCCATAGGGGGCCATAAGAGAGCTTAGTCATTTTTCCAGCCCTGAAAGGCCCATTGTCTCTCTACACCAAGAGAACTTCTCAGAGCTCATAGATTTTGTCAATTCATCTGCAGTATTCTTCAAAGTGTCCACCTTTACCAACAACACCTTTTTGTCTTCTATCATATCCCTCACAAAGTGATACTGAACATCAATGCGTTTTGTCTTTGAATGACATGCGGGGTTCTTTGCCAAGAAAATTGCACTTTGGCTGTCACAATTTATCCTTATATCTCCTTGTACTAACCCCATACTTGAACACAATCTCTGCAACCAAACTGCTTCCTTGCTTGCATGAATGGTTGCCATGTATTCTTCCTTTGTAGTTGATAGTTCCACTACAAATTGTTTCTTACTCATCCAACTGACTACACCTACAAATAGGTTAAACACATACCCACTTGTAGATCTTCTCTGATCCAAATCTCCAGCCCAATATGCATCAACAAAGCCATGAATATCCAAAACTCTATCCAATCTTGGTCTTCCTTGGTAGCACAAACCATAATCACTAGTGCCACACAAACACATGAAAACCTGCTTCATTGTTTTCTAGTGCTCCTTCATTGGTTTTGACATAAACCTGCCAATACTTCCACTACATGTGCAATCTCTGGTCTAGCACAGACCATTGCATACATCAGGCTACCTACTGCACTTGGATTTGGAGAACGGGACATGTCCTCTTCCTCTGCTTATGTCTTGGGACACTGTTCAACAGATAACCTCACACCTACAAGAATAGGAACCTTCACCAGTTTACTATCCCACATATTAATCCTCTGCAGTATTTTCTCAACATACTTCCTATGGTTTAACCAGAGCTTCCTCTTTGCCTGATCACTTTTAATTTCCATGCCCAAAATATAGTTTGTACCACCAAGATCTTTCCTTTCAAATTTGGAGGACAATTGGGTCTTCAAATCCTGGATAATTTCTTTATCATTTCCAACTAGCAACATATCATTCACATACAAGACCAGATAAATAACATGGTCACCAATTAATTTAAAATACACATAGTGATCTTCTTTGCTTCTAGTGAAGCTAAGTCCCTGTATAAATGTATCAAATTTATGATACCACATCCTTGGTGATTGTTTTAACCCATACAGAGACTTCTTTAACTTGCATACTAGTTCTTTCTTACCCTTCACCACAAAGCCTTCAGGTTGCGTCATGTATATTTCCTCTTCCAGATCCCCGTGAAGAAATGTTGTCTTCACATCCATCTGTTCTACCTCAAAATCAAAAGTAGCAGTAGTAGATAAAAGTAATCTAATAGAAGTTACCTTGGCAATAGGAGAAAAAATATCACCAAAATCAATTCCCAGTACCTGGGAATAACCTTTTGCTACCAAGCGAGCTTTGTATTTCTCCACCTTTCCTTCTACATTGGTCTTCTTCTTCAACACCCATTTGCTGCCAATGGGTTTCCTTCCAGCCGGCAACTCCACCAAATCCCAAGCCTCATTTTTTTGCAATGATGTCATTTCATTCCACGACCTTTTTCTAGAGTTTGCCATCCTCTGAATATACTGCTTCCTTCACAGTTATGGGATCATCGTCAGTAATAGATAAAGAAAAATTTGAATAGGAAGCAGATCGACTATACCTTTATGGCTGCATTCTTTCTCGAACTAATCTTCTCACACTTAGAGTTTGTGGCTCTTCATGTTTTGAGTCCTCTTTTGCTGTAGAGTCTAATTTTCCTCCTTAAGCTCAAACTCTATCTTCTCAGGTTCCTTTGGTTGGACTTCATGTTTAATAACATCTTTTACCTCTCTGAACACCACATATCAGTTGTACACAACCTTCTATATGACTGGGTTCCAAAGCTTATAACCCTTTAAACCATCCTTATACCCAATAAATATGCACTTTTCAAATTTACTATCCAACTTGGTTTGTTTCTCCTTTGGAACATGTACATATGCATCACATCCAAATACCCTCAGATGTGAAAGAGAGGTTTCTTACCAGTCCATACTTCTTGTGGAGTCTTATCCTCCAACGCTGATGAAGGTGACCTGTTGACCAAGTAACATGCAGTATCCACTGCCTCTGCCCAGAATTCCTGTCCTAACCCGGCACCACTGAGCATGCTTCTTGCCCTTTCCACCAACGTCTTGTTCATTCTTTCCGTGACTCCATTTTGCTGAGGTGTATATGGAGTAGTCTTCTGCCGTGCTATACCACACTTCTTACAGAATTCTTCAAATTCCTTGCCGCAAAATTCTCCACCATTATCTGTCCTCAGTACCTTTATCTTCTTCTCTGTCTGATTTTCCACCAGAGCCTTAAATTCTTTAAACCTGTCAAAGACTTCAGATTTCTTCTTTAGGAAATATATCCATGTATTCCTTGAGAAGTCATCTATAAATGATACATAGTACACAGACTTACCCAATGATGGAACCTTCACAGGTCCAAACACATCACTGTGCACAAGCTCTAAAATCTGTTTCGTCCTCTTACCACCAGAGGGGAAACTCACCCGATTCTGCTTCCCATATACACAATTTTCACAGAAATCAAAATCCAGAGAGCTATTACTCATACCTTCTACCATACCTTTACCATGAAGTATCGAAGGCCCTTCTCTCCAATATGTCCAAGCCTTTGATGCCACAACATGGTCTTCTCTCAGAGACCACTAGATTTTCCACTCAATTTTGCAAAGAACTATAGAAACTATTGCACTCGTACAATAGTGCTACCGTTGCAGCTTGTACAGAGTTCCAATCCAAACTCCCCGCATCATACCAAGTGCTCCTCGAACCATCTTGCAAGTATCCTTTCTCGAACACTGTCTTTACAACCTGCATCATCCAACTTTGCTTACAGAAATCAGATTTTCTGGCCAATGCAGGAATATGCAGACACCCGGAAGGGTTCTAAACCCTTCCACCTTGCAACTTCAACTTTACTTTTCCGCGACCAATGATTCTAGCTTTTCCTATCATCTCCTAAGAAAGACATCACCACCATCGTATTTCTCATACTCGCAAGAACCACTCTCTATGGGGAGTGAAGTGAAGGATGCAACCTGAGTCAATTAACCATGCCTCATGATCTACATGTAATACTTGAGAAAGCCAAGTACACATCCCCACCTTCATCTGAGGTGGTTTTTGCCTCTGCAGAAGGAGCATCATCAGATCCCTTTCCTTTATCAGGAGATTTAGATTTACACTCCCTTCTGAAGTGCCCTTCCTTCCGCATTTCCAGCACACCACCTTTGTAGGTTTTCCTGGAGATTTAGATCTCCCTCTAGATTTAGATCTCCCACTCGATGACTTATTTTTGTTTCTGTTCTGGGACCGTCCACATACATACAAGGCATCACCATTCTGGTTGTCCATATTTTTCCGTCTCATCTCCTCCGTCAGCAAGGCTGAGACTATCTCATCAAACTGCAAAGCAGTTGCATTGCTACCTATTGCAATAACCAGACTATCCCACGAATCTGGTAGAGAACACAACAAACTGATGCACTTATCTTCATCTAAATTTTTAATATCAACAGATGATAACTGACTTACCACAGTATTAAACGCATTCATATGCTCTGTCACCGAGTCTCCATCTTTCATCCTCAGGTTATACAACTTTTTCCACAAGAATAGTTTATTCACCAGA
>APFE030724021.1:0-22663 GCA_000404065.3 Pinus taeda
TGATGATTGATTGATGTTCATGGATCCAGTCTGAAAAATTTATGAAACGTTGTCCCTGGAAGAAAGAGAAGGTTGTAGACTTCTCTAGGCCAGCACCTACGTACTAGTATCTTGGCTAGTGCAAGAGCTAAGGGGGTTGTAGCTCCCTTCCAGGAGAGTCTGGAAAATGAGACAGGGTTGTAGCTCTCTGCAGGTTGCAACCTACGTACTGGTAAAGGACTGCACCAGTACAATTGTAAAAAGAAGTTTCTAATTGAAAGAAGATAGAGACATATTGCAACAAGTGGTTTTCACCCACATTGGGTTTCCACCTTATATCATGGTGTTCATGTGTGTGGCTTATGTGTGATGATCTGTTCTATTTTACTGCACCTGTTTACTGTTAATATGGTTGATAATGTTCTAATGCACTCATTAAGGTTCAACTAACTGAATCATAAGAAGTTGTGGAAGTAGCATATATGAATCTGTATATGGAAATGAAAAAGTTTTATTGATGTGATAATACTGATTCACCCCCCCTCTCAGTATTATTTCCAACAATTCCAGTTACTAAAAAACAAGGGACGATAAGAATATGCATCGACTATAGGGATATTAATCGTGCTTGTCCCAAGGACAATTATCCCACACCCTATATCAATCAAATTATCGATGATTGTGCCAGCAGTGAAATCTTCTCCTTTATGGATGGTTTTTCCGGTTACAACCAAATTAAGATTCTACTTGTCGATCAACCAAAAACGAAATTCATCTGTCCATGGGGGACATTTGCTTATTGCAAGTTACCTTTTGGATCAAAGAACCTCGGGGCAACATTTCAAAGGGCAATGTCTTATGCGTTTCATGACATCAAGCACATTGTGCAGCCTTATCTCGATGATTTACCAGCTCATTCATTACGATGAGCCAATCATCTCACTCACTTACGAGCAATTTTCATGAGATGTAGGCATTATCGGATTAGTCTGAACCCGCACAAGTGTGTTTTCTGTGTAGAAATGGGTCGGTTACTGGGAATTTTTGTATCCAAAGCCTGCATTCGCGTCACCCTTCGAAGGTCGAAGCCATTGTCAAGTTACCACCTTCTTCGACACTTCGCCTACTCCAGAGTTTACAAGGGAAAGCAAACTTTTTACGTCATTTCATTCCTAACTACACCGAGATTACAAAAGGTTTCACCCGGTTGTTGAAACAGAACACTCCATTCTGTTGGGATGAGATAGCTAACAAATCTTTTGATGCACTTAAACATGCGTTAACCCATGCGCCGTTATTGCATCCTCCCAACTACAACCAGGATTACTTCTTGTACCTCGCCACCTCCCATTCCACCATTGGGATGGTTTTAGTTCAACAGGATGAATTCGAAAGTGAACATGTGATCTATTATCTTAGTCGGACTCTAACTCCCACTGAGTTAAAATATTCACATGTGGAGAAACTGGCCTCAGCTGCAGTCCAAGCTGTTCAGCGATTCCGTCATTACATTTGTTACACAAAACCACAGTTATTTCTGACTGTAACCCTATGCAATACATTTTGACTAAACAATTGCTGGGGGGCAAGTATTCCAAATGGATTGTCATCCTACAGGAATTTGACCTGGAATTTGAGAAGGCCAAGTCAAAGAAGTCTTTGGTTTTTGCGGAATTAATGTGTGACTTCCCTCGTGCTGATACCGAACATGTGGTGGAAGAATCCATTGCAGATGAATCCTTGTTCCTTATTAGCACTGTTGATCCATGGTACGGAGATATCATTGTCTATTAGACCCAATCTTTTCGGCCAGACATTTCACGATCTCAACGCTGGAAAATACGATTCCAATCTCAACCTTACACTATTATTGGAGATACTCTTTATCGTCGTGGGGTGGATTCTGTTTTCTGTCGTTGCCTTACTCATGATGAGGCTGAGAAGGTTCTTAATGACTGCCACTCTAGAGCGTGTGGCGGTCATATGTCTGGGTATGCCACAACCCAAAAGATTTTGCACGCTGGCTATTTTTGGCCGTCGTTATTCAAAGATTGCATTACTACCATCCAGAAATGCCACAATTGCCACATTTTTTATTGTAAGATGCGCGCTCCTCCTGCTCCTCTCCACCCTATCATTGTCGTTGGTCCCTTCACAAAATGGGGTATCAATTTTATTACATGTAACCCTCACTCGGTCGGGGGGCATGCGTATATCATCCTTGCGGTAGATTATTTTACCAAGTGGGCCGAGGCGATGCCTACATTTTTCGGCAGACGGCAAACTGCTGCGATTTCATTTTCAACCATATAATTGCTAGGTTTGGTGTTCCCCAAGCGATTATCACTGACCATGGGAGTCATTTTCGAAACATCATGATGACCGAACTTACAAATCAACTTGGCCTGCGTCACGATAGTTCCACTCCATATTACCCACAGGTAAATGGTCTAGTTGAAGCAGTCAACAAAATTCTAGTCACCATGATCCGACAAATCATTGGGATTCATCAATCGAATTGGCACAACATGTTATTTTCATCGCTTTGGGTGTACCGAACCTCGGTCAAAACATCAACTAGTTTTACTCTCTTTCAACTGGTTTACGGTTTAGAGGCGGTATTACCCATTGAATGCGAAATCCCGTCATTACAAATTGTCGTGCAATTATTTCCAACCACTTCCGAAGAAGAAAAACGTTTATTATACTTAGCTCAATTAGATGAGAATCGACGCAATGCTGCATTAGCTGTCGAAACTCATGCCAAAAGGATCAAAGCTCAGTATGATCGGAATGTTACACACTGCAATTTTTCAGAAGGCGACCTAGTTTTACTTTATGATCAAGTAAACGATAAGCTAGGGGCTGGAAAATTTGTACCCATGTGGCATGGTTTGTATATTGTCAAGTGGAAGCTGGCAAAAGGGGCTTATGAGCTAGAATATTTTGACGGTGTCTCTTTAGGGAAACCTAGGAATGGGCTTTATCTAAAGCGATATTATGCTTAAAAGATTAGTGTGGAGATTTCGAAGATTAGTTTCTTTCTAAGTTGGTGTGTTCTTAGATTAAAGATGCGTGCTTTACTTTAGAGAGTGTTTTTAATTATTAGTCCTGCTTATCTTGATTTTACTCTTGATATTGTAGATGTCGACGCCTCTCCAAACATACATCAGTTTCGCTGATGGCGCTTGTCATAGTACACAAAACATTTCTTCCACAGCCTGGGTTATCTATTCACCCTCTAACGAGTTAGTATCTATGCACGTGGTAAGCCTCAGTCAAACAACGAACAACATTGCAGAATACAGTGCAGTGATTGAATTATTATCTGAATCCATCTCATTTGGAATTCGAAGTTTGATTGTTAATTTAGAGTCGGAACTCGTTGTATTATAGCTTAATCGAGTTTATGCCATTAGAAATCCAGTATTACTATGATTATTTTTGAGTCCATCTCTTGGAACGAGAATTTGATTACGTAGAATATCATCACATTCCAAGATATTAAAATACATTAGTAGATGCAATTGCTTCTCGAATGTTAAATAAACATTTGCATTAAATCAAACAGTAAATTTAAAAACATCTCATAAACATGTTTTGCAAGATAACCATAGTAACAGTATAACATAGCATAAGAGTGTGTCAAAATATACATCGTCCTCGATCATAGGTTGAAAAACACCTTATGATCGGAAAAAATGATAGTATCAAAAGTCCAAAAATGAGTTTACAAGGCAATCATCCTATCACTGGTGATGATCCCGATAAGACACCACTGCTCGGGCCACCCTACAAAGGAACCTCCTAAAAGTTCCTGGGACCCCAATCACATAGCGCTGAAGCCGAAGAGGAATGTCATCTATGCTGGTCTCCGGAATATTTGCGGTCAAGTGCTCTAGATGGCTCTCCAACTCGGCCAAGGTCTTTGCTGACTGGTCCTGTGGGGCCGGTGCTGCGGCAGTTGGTTGTCTTCGATCATAGGGCTGGAGAGCGGCTCGTCGCCGTGGACCCACATCTGCATTTAAAACTTTTACTATTAGTTTTGGGACGATTTTTAAAAAATACAAAAAATACATATAAAATTAAAATGTTGAAAAACAAATTTTACCTCTATCATCCCATTGCTCTCCTGGTGGAAGAGCCATGTCGGGATCGCCACGATAATCCATCCCAGTGTATGGAAAATCCTGAATAATAAAGAGTTGGTTCTCTAACCAACAGAAATACTCTGGAGTGAATCGAACAACCTTAGTACCCTCGTCAGGATGGCGGGCCATAACTGCAACCCATCGCATAACCCAAGGATCTCGGGGAAGTCCAGCCTCAACAGTGAGTTGTTGTGGTACCAGCATCGGTACCCTCTCTAGGGAAAAGATGACAACTAAATAACCATAACCAAAGTTCTTTAGCTGCCCATCTTCGCCCTAGTCAATTGGCCCTTCACATTGGCCAATACAGCATCGCACCAGTTGAGGGTGGTGCCTCGGAAACAGTCCACTGCCATGCGCATCTGGGAACCTGTAGCTAGATGCAATGTTGCGCTTCCGCAGAGTCTGGTAATAATAAAGGCAATCATCTTTAGTTCAGGATGGGAGATGGTTTTAACATCTATCTGTTTGTCCGGAGTCTGGTCATTACAAAACTCTGGTTGGGGACTACCGACAGATTGGCCACCTGGCCTAGATCCGAACAGAGATAATTGCTCGCCTCTCTTGGGCAAGCCAGTCAAAAAGTATATGTCATACAGCTCGATTTTGAGCTGGTTTCCACCAATAATGAAGCATTGGTCCTGTATGCTACACCTGTTCACCAGCCATTGTAAAAAGTCTACCTGTGCCCTCATGCCAGGTATGGTCCAAAATTTGAAAAGCCCGCATGCTCTCAATGCCTGTAATGAAGGTGGATGGAGTAATGTAGCTTGATCCATGTCCTCGTGCTCTCTTTCCCACCAAACAAGCATCTTTTGTACCTACATTGCAAAAATAGGTGGATTAGAATTTTCATTCCAAAATTTTGTGGGGCAAAAATGGAGAAACTAGGGTTCAAAATCTGCATTCTGCGAGGTTCGCACCCATCCCTTTAGAGACAGTGCGTAGGTGCACACTTCTCCTTAAGGCTAGGTGCGACACCCAAACTTTTATATGTGCACAGAAAAATCGGGGTGCGCAGGGGCCACATGGCGCCCCTGCGCAACTACCGCGGGTGATTTTTTGCCCTAATTTTCCTCCAAAAAATGATTTCTAAACCCTAAAACAAAATTTCAAACGGATGAAATGCAAGTTAGGGACATTGTGGATTACCTAGAGAAGATGGTTCTCGATTATAGCCATCGGATTTTTCACAATCTCTACAGGAAGTTTTCTACCAAAAGCTCTTACTTTTTACTCCAAAGGCAAACGGTAAAAATGAACTTGTAAAAGCCCTTTTTATAAGATTTTTTGAATAAATAAATTAAATTTATTTATTGTTTACTTTGAAAAGGTCATTTTTTGGTGCATTTTTATTATTTTTAAAAAAATATGAGTAATGTTTGCAGTTTTTGTGCAGAATATTGGGTATTCAGGTGAAAATTGTCATTTTCAACAAAAAACACATAGGAGTCCTCTTTAAGCTCTTTTCTGACTCGTAAAAAATGAAAAGATTGCCGAGTTTTTCTTTTTGGACTCGTTAAAATGGAATTAAAAAGACGGTCCTTTTACAGCTCTTTTCTGACCGTATAAACAGGAAAATATTGCCGGACTTTTGTCATTTCAAGTTCGATATTGGTAATAAAACGACATGTTTTTGATCGCTTTTTTACTTTTTCAGATTAAAGACACTAATTATGAAAAGTACTCCTTGGTCGTAATGATCAAGCGGTTCTCTCAAGTATTATTTTATACTTTTTTCGGGCTTGGGAGACACAAATTTACGAAAAAGGACAACCGTGGAGTTTTCTTAAGTTTTTCTTCTGACTCCCTAAAATTGAAAAATGCTGAATTTCTCCTATACTGGACTCATTAAAACCTTACAGTAAAGGACCTGTTCAATTACAAACAGGAACGGACCACTCCTTCTTAGGGTTCAAATTTAAACTAAGTTGGACTCATCTGAAGGATGAGCTTATAACCAAGCAAATGTTATCCTCCTCAAGCTTGTCAAAAATAAAGAGGTACTTGCTAGAAATCGTGGGGGAAAAGAGAGAAAAATGAACCAATTTGTCGTACTTTGTGTTTGAAAAAACTTTCCATCACTCTTGAACACGACACTTTTATCCACCTAGGTTGGGAAATCCTTTACCTAACAGTTAATCA
This sequence comes from Pinus taeda, assembly GCA_000404065.3. Taxonomy (NCBI): domain Eukaryota; kingdom Viridiplantae; phylum Streptophyta; class Pinopsida; order Pinales; family Pinaceae; genus Pinus; species Pinus taeda. Next base: position 6,276 of record APFE030724021.1, read on the forward strand.
AGCCACATTGAAAGTCTTCAGCCGGTTTCCGGGTATTAACTTTGGGTCAACTGTCACCAAGCCATCTGCAGTGTCGTTATGTGTTCAAGAGGTCTGTCCAAATAAACCATTCACCTGCAAAATATTTGTCATCCATCATTGACCATCCCTGATTTAGTTCTTTCTAGACATATTTCTTCAGACTTGATCTATGATTTCGTGTTATGGGCTTACCTATGACGGATCGCTTTCTATCGACTCCAACTCATTATCTAGAAAGATGATCTAGAAATCGTCAGTTCCTTGGAATCTGCATGCCTCAATAGCAAGTTTCTCGCCTTTGATGATAGGTTGCATCATTGACCTTCGATCAAAGGATTCTGTGACATGTTCGACATCGACTCATTCATTCACATTTCATGGATTGTACTGAGTACTTTGAGGGCCATTGACATTACTGGTGGTTCCTCTCACACTTGTTAATAGTTTATATCATTGACTGGTAATCAAGTGGTTTCTACCATGTTCGACTTCAACACATTCATTCACATGGATAGAACTGTACTAGTTCGGGAAGTAGAAATGAAGACCCTGGATCTAGTTTCCACCATCTAGGCTACAAGGAATTTTGTTATCATTATAGAGTGGACTATTCATAAACAGATGGTTGTGCCCATACTGTGTCCATATGTTCCTACTTGTGATGTAATACAAAATCATTCCTATATCAGAGCAGTTTTAGATAGTTCTTAGTCAGTTTTGATCTGAGTATGGGAATGCCTACCTCAACGATGATATTTTCACATATATATATTTTGTGTTGAATGTTTTTACAGGTTCGACTGGGGTATCCATAGGAAGATCCTTGAAATGATAAAGTCCTTCGCTCTTCTTAGATGATCAAAAACCATCCTCATCTATTACAGACTTCGCACTTTAGGGGGCAATCTGTTAGACAAAAAATTGTCACCATGACTTTCTACAGTTTGTGTGAGTCCATCAACACTCATACATACCTCCTTTGCAAGTCTTAAGCCTCGGATCTTCATTTCAAGCCTTGAAAATGGGAGAAAGACCTTAAAAATATCTCAAATCCTGGTTTTGTACTTTCTCCTAGCATTGCCTGCGGTGTCGCACCCAATGGTCATGTTTCCTGCGAACCTGACCGCTCTGTCTATTGAGTAATGGGTGAGAACCCCAGTAAAAGTTAAAAAGGTGTGAGTTCATTCTTAAAAACTCATATTGGGTCACTTCTAGACACTTCTAGAAGGAATATTACGTTGGCAAGTCTACTCCATCTTGGTTCATCCATTCCATCAGTAAGGGAGCTAACTCCATGATATGAGGTGCTTATCCCATTGAAGGAGGAACTTATCCCTTCAATGGTGGACCTGCAACTTCCTCCATTTGCACTATAAATTCATGCATTGGGCTGGTTGTGAGGGAGGTTGAAAGGTGAAGATTCTTGAGGGTAAATGCTACTGAAAACTAGGGTTCCTTTTTGAGCTTGTGAGAGGAGAGATCACATACCTTTCATGTCATTTGGGAAGTGAGTGAGGCTAGTCAAAGTAGAGGAGACTGCTGCTGGACCCTGGAAAGAACTTGTGCAACATCAAGGCAAAGGTTGTAAGGTTCTTTTATTCATAAAGTTAATACAATCAAGTTTGTTTTTCTCAATGAACTATCTCTAATAGTTTATTTTATGAGCTCCTTGATCTTCATAATGAACATGTTTTGTTATATGCAGAGATGCTTTGATGTGTGCTTTTTTTTGTATGTAGGTTATTAAATGGGAACTGCTTGAAGCTGTTGGAGTAAAACTGCCTCAAACAAGCGTTGGACCGAAGTAGGGTCTGTTACACCTCTTAGTATTCATTAATGAATTGAAACATGTTTAGAGAAAAGTAGATTTTCTTGTGCTCTTTGTTGCTAGATATCATTCGATACTAGGGAGATCGGTCTTGTCCGCAAGAACGATTTATCTGGCCAACAGGCCACCCATCCAAGTAATTTTTGAGCAGATTGATCTAGTGAAGATAGCCCGGGAAGAAATTCAAAGGACAAAAGCACAATTAGGAAAAATTCCTGAGGAAGCCAATAGGCTCATACATTTTTTGAATACTCGAAATAAGGAATAGCTGGAAGAATTTGGCATCACAGATAGAACTGAAACCATTTTGGAAATCAAAAGGGTATTAACCAAGAAAACTTTGATGCGGAATTTAGAAAGAAGATGTCATGACATGCTGGCAGAGATTAATGCTTTTAAGGAGAAATTTGCTATTATGTAGAGTAAAGGGCTACCCAGTCCTTTAGTGATTAATGACAGATTAATGAGGCATAAATATTATGTGGATAAATTGAATCAATATGTAGGCAATCAAGCGAGTTAATCAACAAGTATATCAGGAATAAAAGCACTCCCTACAGGCTGAGTTCTCTATGACAGCCTAGAGAGTTTATTCTATGTCGAGCATGAACTGAAGCAATTTTTCCCAATTCAGCCTACATTCTTCAGGTACACAGAAACAGATGAAACCCTTATAAAGTTCCAGAAAACTAGAATACCACAGCCAAAATGGTGGGAAGAAATGCTTGAAATTTTGTAATTCATCCTTGGTAAACGGTAAATTTTGATTTTTACTACAGTCAATGAGGGTAAAGAGGATGAAAAAAGACCAACAGGTAAAGAGTATCATATGTAGATAAAGTGTATCAGTAGGAAGATCAAAACAGAACAACCAACACATAATTACACCAAGGATAGCAAGAGGCCAAATCATAGGGCCTAACTCTAGCACATTCTCAAGAATAGGGACAACAAACCATTCAGTTGCCTTATCTATCGTCTATGAGGTCTTCTGGCCCTATTTTCTTGAAATATATGATTAGTCATCCCAGTTTATATCTCACTTTGTTATGAGATATTTCTTTGTAAAGTTTTTTGTATAAATACACCCTTGGCTGGCTGGATGAAGGATTGATGTAAAGGACTTTTCACAGGATTCATGTGTTGCACATCAAACAAATAAGTATCTTATATCTCATGTGTTAATTTTTTCTGGTTTATTATATTCATTATGTTCCATATCTGAATATTAAAATGAAAAAGAATAATTCAAAAAGTGCTTAAGTGCAATCTATTTTCAATCGTTTTTGTTCTCAATATTTTCTTCTAAACTAAACAGTGAATTCTTAATTGCTCATGTTTCCTATTTTATTCATTTTAATCATTTAGTAAAGAATTCTTAATTTCTCTTTATTAATGGTTAGTCATGTTCTACTCTCTTAAAGTATGTTGAAGGATTCTTAATTGCCCTTTAACCTTTTAATCCCATCCCATCCTTTAAGTCTCTATTTGCTCCCTGTTTAGCTATCTTTCCCTGTGAAGCCATCCTTTATTGAGAAACCAAATCCAATTGAGCTACTTTCCCTGACTCCATTAGCCCAATGGACTAAACTATTCACCCCTCTGCTATTGGACTTCACCAACAAATTCAAACAAAACCCAAAGCTCTAATAACTAGCCTAAAACCTTATAAAACAAAGCTAAAACTTAAAGAGAGAACCCTCTCTAGATACAAATTGGCTAGATTCTGTATCTAAAAGATTGGTTTGTGGTTACCTCGGACTCCTTTCCCCTTCTTACAACTTCTGGGAAAATCTGAGTGATAACACACATGACACCTGCTATCTAACAGATGTACCATGGACCTGTCACTCCCTTAGAGGGTGAAACTAGCTAATAGGGTCCTTGATTAACCTATTTCTTGAGCATGGAGACACTTATACATTCTAAGTCTGATTACGGAAGGGCATGCCACTATGAAGTACCCACTTGGTTCCATGATTAATAAGCTCATTTGCTCAATTGCACTAATGAATTGTTGTACTAAAAGGAAAGGAGATGGATTGGATCATAGACAGGATTACAAGTGGGTGTTCATCTTGGGGTTTGGTCTCCCTATATGGGATCCAAGCACTCTAGAGGGTCTTAATGAAACTTGTAGGGTGAGAATTGAGATCCATGGGCCTCAACTCTAGATGAGAGTAGATAGCCATGCCATGGGATCCTCAACACCACTTATTTCTTTCTCATGTGCCACTTGCTCGATGATGACGATGCACCTAGACCACCTTGCCTAGCTGGCTACACACTTGCACCACACTCTTGGAAGTTGATCCAGGGCCCATATGAGTTTCAGTCTCACCTAGGGAGATAGGGGAGGGCTTGCATCATTGTTCCAACTATTAAATATGGAGAACAGTCTTGTCTGATTCATTTGGACACCCATGAGGATGTTCTTTGTGCCCCCATAGCCACTTGGGAGCACCATAGGTCATTTACTTGGAGATCAAGGTGCCACCCCCTTTATCATTGTTATTATAGCCCTCTTATTCATTATGGTTCATGAGGGACTTCAGTTGGCCTTCCAACGACCCTTCTAGCTACTTTCCTATCATTTCGCCCATCTTGAGAGGCTAATTATTCATGTTATGGAGCTATTTGGCGGGCTTGTCACAAAATAGGGTTATTTTACACATTGTTTTATTATAGAGGTATCATTAGGCTAAATTAGGTTGTTTGAACTCCTTAGATGATTGTATAAATATAACAAAGGTATTCTCTCTCATTGTTCATCACTTGGATTTGGGATATATCTTTCTAAATATTTTGGACCTAAGATTTGTGGAATGATTTGGATGATTAAATTCATTTTTATGTGTGTAATATTTTTTCTGTCTCGCTTGGAGCTTCTATTTGGCAAGTTTATGGATGGATATAATATTTTTGTCATGTAATTTCACTTTTCATGTGAATTTCATAATGTTTCATGTCTAATGTATGGAATTATATGTCATGGTTTTACTTGTGCCATAAAATTAATGTGAATTTATTAAACACTTGTAATCTTGGATCGTTGCATATGGTATTCATCTTGACAAGAAGAATGAATTTTCCTAGGGGTAGGTTGTGCACCTTTTACCTTGAAACTCCATCAAATTTTGTATATCGAAGTATAAAATTCTAAAGTTGTTTTGAAGCTACATCCACAGAGAGCGTAGCCACTTCTTTAGGCCTCCTTGAAGAGCGAAGTTCCTAAATATTGATCATTTCGACTCCAATCTTCATAATAGGTAGGCACTAGTCCTAGATCCTTCATGATCATATTAAATTAATGAAATATCATTATTTCACCTCTTTTCTCCCTCTTTTCTTCAATCTCTAAGGATAAGGATATTTTCTAGGGCTTGGTGAAGAATTTTAGGGAGGAGGAATTTTAGGATTATTTCTAGACGAGTTTCTTCATTTATGTCTCGTCTAGGAATCCTCCAGTTTTGAACGAATTTTGGTGACATAATTTCAAATAAATTGATTCCCTAACTATTACACCAAGAGGGAACCCTTGAAGGTTGTTTGACTTGGGGATTTCATGAAGGTATGCAATTTCTATTTCATGATTCAAAACCTTTCCTCTTAACGATAGGTGATCATTATACAAGCCTTTACCATGATATATCTATCAACTTTGGGTATCCTATAGTATTTATCTTAGGGGTTTTTTCGTGGAAAGTCACCTTAACTTCTCTTAAAGCTCATAGTTTAATTTAATCTTTCCATTTAATGAGAATCCTTGCCTCACTTTGAATCCTATTATAAACAAATCAATAACAAGTGATGTATTTTGGAAGTTTTGATCTTAGGAATTCATCACAATTGAATATTCCTAAGCCCGGGGTCCTACTTGATATGTCTTTCTTGGGGAGCCTTTTAGATTTTATTTGAGAAATTGAACCATTAATTGAGCCTATCCTTTGAATGAGCCTTGGAAATCACATTATACCTTATCATTTATCTTATCATTAAATGATTTCCTCCATACTTGGACTCCTCCCATTGGTGAAAGTATGTAAAGAGTAGGGGACATCGATTGAGGTAATAGTGGGTCCTTGTCTCATTGTTTCTATTTGTTCTAATAGTTGTCTGTTAGGTACTCCTCCTAGAGCCCCTACTAGATTGAGTGGTAACATTTTTGGCACCATTTCCGAGGACACGAGATGTGTGTCATGTTACCCTTACGAAATCACTGATATATCATTCTTGGCGACTCCATTGGAAGAACAATACCTTAGTTCTTCATTGAACTTTAACGTCAATGCTTGTAAGATGGAGCAAGCATTTATTTAGGCGTCTCTAAATTCACCTTGGAAACTCCTACATAATTTACATGTATATCTCAAGAAGATGTCTTTCTTTGATTATTTTCCCGCTTTGGACATCACTAGAATCCTTGAACACCCTAATCATATCACAAGAAGGATGGTATGTTGGGTTCCCATGTTTGACAGTGATCCACTCTCTATAAGTGACCATGGTGAAAGATTTATTGTGCATACTTTAAATATGAAAGTGATCGACCAGGATGTCTTTATAATATTGGTCATGAGATCCCTCCATGGTCATAATTCATGGTTGGATAATCACAAACCTAGGATCATCTCATCTATTTGGGAATCCTTTGATGGATTTCTTAGACATTTTCAAGTATACCCTTTATTAAAAATTCAAGAGGAAGCCTTCATTTAGCATCATGATGACCTTGGGAATCTAGATGATGACCAGCAAGGAGGGTCCTCCCTAGGTCCACATGACGAAAAAGGTTATGAAGAAAATTTTTAGGACATGTGTATGGAAAGTGAAGTTGAGGTTAGACCTACCTTTTCCGAAGATATTATTTATGATAATACACTATTTGAATACCTTGGAGAAGGTGATACCATAACCCCTTCAAACATTGATATCAATGATTACTTGCATATTGAATAAGGGAAATGGGAGGTTCATGGGATTCATTTTGACAAGGTCCCAATCTATGACACTGGTGATGAGGATATCAATAGGACCCTTGTCCCTCTTCACAATCCTAGGGTTGTATTTGAGTTGCATGTGGACCCTTTCCTCAACCCCTCTTGTAATAAAGAATCATTTCTCTCGCCCAAATATGTTCATCATGAGCAACTTGCTTATTGTGTCTCCGCATGTAACCGGTCTCCCTTTCCATTGAATCATGACCCTAGGGGTGCCATAAAGCATGATATGAATGATAAAGACCATGATGGGGATGATATGCCTAAGGTTTCCATTAGTGGAGTTTTATGAGCTTGATTGTTGATATCTCTATCTTTTAGTTGGAGGAAAGGATCATGTGGAGTATATTACATCCCCTTTTTCCCTCTTCCCCCATGATACTCAATGTGTGGTAATTTTATTTTCCCACCTCTCACCCTTTTGACCTTCCATATATTCATTCATGCCCTTGCCTTTGGATCTATTGCATGAGTAAGTAGAGGGGAAGTTGTTCTCATATTGACTGGATGATATGTTGGTTGCATCGGGTCTATGATGATACTTAGTGTTTGTATGAGGTAATAGGCGTATTAGAGTAGGATGCATTGCATGTTGATTTTCATGTTGGAAATAACATCATATTCTATTCTAATGTTAGATTAGGTGCATTTATATTAAAATTGCATTTAGAATGAAATTTATTTCTTGTTGATTTTTATGGTCTGACGAAAGCATGGAAGATCATAACACGCCACCAAAACATGTCGCCCCATGCGCTTAGTCTTTGATGTGCACATGATAGGTCTGTGGTCCCAAGAGATTGCTTGCATTCTCATGACCTCCCTGTTTCAGTATGTTTGTGCACTCTTGAGGCAGGAGCATTAGAGCTTCCAAGCCATCAATCTTTTTTATGAAAATCTCCAAAATATATTTCAATATTGTAAACGAAGTCTAATTCCTTAAATGTAAATATTCCTAGTTTGTTTTAATTATTATAGAATAGTTTTAGAAAAGCTATGGATAAGAGATATTTTTTCCATAAGGAAAAAGCAGAGTTTCCTTGAAAAGTGTGAGAGATTTATGGAATAAATCATGAGAGCTTTAAGGAATAAATCAAGGAGTGATTTATTAATTTAGTAAAATATATTTTTTTTCTAACTTTGTATTTAATCATGGTAAGCTTGAATGAGAACTAATGGCCAAATGAATGTGGAATCAGGCCAAGAGAGAAATGTATGATTGTGAGGTTATACATATACAACCTTTCTTTTTTAATGGAAACACATATTTTCCAAAGACTCTGTGTATGACTCCTTGTATTATATTGTGTTATGTTAAATGCTTTGATTTTTCATGAACTCATCGAAGTGGACCAATTTGTGTGAATTTTTGGAAAAGTGAGAGTTATATTATCTTATTTAAAAGTATTTGGGGATGTCATCAAATGAGCATTGGTGATCATGAATAAAACTTTGGTTATGAGCATGTTTTATTATATGGGTAATTTTGCATACTTAGCTTGGTCATATATTATGTTACGATTGCAAGTGCGATGAAGTGGAAATTTTGGGAAGAGGTGAATTTTCCTCCATCAAGTGGTATCATAGTTGGTTAGCTCTTCAGAGAAGAGACTTAGAGATCATTATTCTCTTTGAGTTGGAAGAAAGAGTAGTTGTTTATACAAACATTAGAGTTGCGCAGCAAAACGAGATTGGAGAGTTACGGTAGAGCAATAGGTAAATTGGTCTTTATAGTTCTGAATTGATTTGTTCAAAGGAATTGATGTTTGCAAGTAACAATTGACGGAGAGTGATAGTGGATCATAGCTTGGAAGTTGTGACAAAGAGAACAAGTGAAGAAAGAATTGCGGCAGAAGAACCTTGTAGTAGAGGAAGCAGGGAACACGTAGAAGTTTGTAAACAAATAAACTGAGTAAGTGCAACAACCAAAGTAGCAGAGGAGTGCTCGAGAAGTTTCTAAGGAGAGAACAGAGAAAATACCAAAAGGTCAAGATAGTGAAGAAAGATTTATGGAATATTGAGTAGCAAGAATGGGAGACTTGCTACATAGGAGGGGCTTGGTTGAAATTCACTATTAAGCATGTAGAAGCTCACAAAGATAGAGAGAAGGATGACCACAGAGGGTCATAACAAAGGTTTAGGTGGAATCCATAATAGAAGGAAATAACATGTCAAGGAAAAATACATCAAGAAGAAGACAAGTGATGAAGAGTTCAATAGGTAACTTGTTGAAATGAAAGCACAATTAAATGTGCTTATGGAGCTGCTACAACAAGATGCTGAAGACCAGATGTGTGGATGGGTGATAGGAAAAAAGGTGAAGTTGCACAAGTTGCAAGTAAAGCTAAAACATAGATTGAGTATTCAACAAAGGAGTGAATAACTCAAGGAAGCCAAGATGAATGTGTGCTTTTATGAACCTGAGTAGGTACCATTACTTGGTGAGGATAGTGATGAGGATAAAGAGAAGATATCTACAAAAGATATTTTGAACTATGTTGAAAGTTCAAAGCATTATGAGGAATTGATCACTGAGTCATCAAATGAGACCATAGATTATTATGATTTTAAAACTAATGATTCATGTATGGTTTTTGGTGTTGATGAAGTGGGAAAATTGTTTAAAATGGTCATACAAATTGGAGATATTCTTTCCAAATACATAAGAAAAGAACAAAATCAAATTTATTTTATGAAAGAATATAAGACAACATTTTTTTATGCAGGTAGTTAGAGTGGAAATTATACTTGATGGTGCACAATTGAAAGAAGCTATTAGTGCAGTGAGTAAGAGCAAATTGGCCTATGCAGAAAGCCAAAATAGGGGTCAAGTAGATGATCAGGAGCAACATTCAAATTCACTTCTTATGAAATTTGAGGAGGAATTCAAATTGTTGGAAATATGGTTTAAAGAACCTCATATTACAACCATAGATGTAAAGGGAGATGATGGCAAAGAACAATTGATGCAGACAAAAGAAGATAAGGTGATGGAAGGTGGGACATGTTTGTCTCATAAAAATGAATTTTTATTTCATTTTCAGCAAGAATATATAAAGCAAGGAATTTTTTTTGAAGATAGTAATAAAGATGAAGTCAAAACTGATAATTCTAAAGAAGGAAATACTCTAACATTTGTGGAGCAATAGGGGAGAATACATTTAAGTGTCTTAAACATCATGGAAAGTATGCATGATGATGAAGAGTGTGGGAAGAGAAGTTATGAAAACAATGAAAATAACACTGTAAGGTCATAAAAATTTTAAATTTACAGATTCAGTTACAAGTGAGTGGTGATAGTAACATGTACCAACAAGAGGAAATTTTGGACATGGAAAGTGACAAGATGAGAATATTGATGATGAAAGTGCATGAGAGATTGCACATTGATGTAAAAAGAGAATTCAATTGTAGGAGGCAATTGACTATATAAGAGTGCATCAGCAAAGAGAGTGCACAACTACAACACAAAGTTTGGAAACCTGGAAGGTTAAAGAAAACAACAATAACAAAAATAGAGTAGCAACATGAAGAAGCAGGTGATCAGTTAGAGTATAAATTTTGGGATCCAGGAGGATTCATGCATTAATGATGCATGACTAGGAGGTCATGGATTTTTTCTACCTTGGGATTCAGAAACATTAGAGCTTCCAAGCCATTGAGTTTTTGAAGAAAAGCTCCAAAAGAGATTTCAATATTGTAAAGGAATTCTAATTCCTTAATTGTAAATATTCTTAGTTTCTTTTAATTATTATATAATAGTTTTAGAAAATATATGGATAAGAGAGATTTTTTCCATAAGGAAAAAGTAGAGTTGCCTTGAAAAGCATGAAAGATTTATGGAATAAATCATGAGATATTTAGTGAATAAATCATGAGAGCTTTAGGGAATAAATCAGGGAGTGATTTATGGATTCAGTTGTAACTTTTTATTCAATCATTGTAAGCCTGAATGAGAACTAATGGCCAAATGAATGTGGAATCAAACCAAGAGACAATTGTATGATTGTGAGGTTATGCATGTATACCTTTTCTTTGTTAATGGAAACACATATTTGTCAAAGGCTATGTGTATGACTCCTTGTATTATGTTGTGTTATGTTAAATGCTTTGAGTTTGCATGAAAACGTTAATTTGAGTTTGCATGAATTCGTTGAAGTGGAGAAATTTGTGTGAATTGTTGGAGAGGTGAGAGTTATATTATCTTATTTAAAAGTATTTGGGGATGTCATTAAATAAACATTGGCAATCAGGAATAAAACTTTGGTTATGAGCATGTTTTAACTATGGGTAATGTTGGATACTTAGTTTGGTCATATATTAAGTTAAGATTGTAGGTACGAGGAAGTGGGGATTGTAGGAAGAGGTTATTTTTCCAGCATCAACTCTACTGAGATATCATGTCCTAGTTGGAGCCATATGTTACCTACCACTTGAGGGTGACACCCGTAGGATAATTGTTTCTCATAGATTCTCTTCATCCAACAACCATTAGACCCTTGCAACCACCAAATATCTTGGTGTACCACCATCTCCACTACCAAATCCAACCATTATGTTCCCTCACCCATATGTTATGATTTTATGTTTGAAGGTGGGCCTTCCAACCCTGAAGGTATGGATTTAATTATGTAGTTTTGTATTTTTTCCTACTTATCATGGACACTTGTGGGCATGGATTAGTGGGGGGATTCAACGGAAAAAATGAGCTTGGTCTTTACTCTTATCCCCTTGTCCAATTTGGTGGTTAACCTTGTATCCTAGTCCCATGGGATCATCTCTATTAGTTGTGGGCTTTAGGAATGAAACTACATGGGAAACCCTTATTTTGGTTGCGTGGTCCCGCTTCCCAACACCATGTACAATACTCCCCTCCACTCATTATAAACCATTTTCACATGTTTCCCATCTAAGTCCATAATTGTCCATTGGGTCCACAAGGAGTTAGCCTCCCCTCCCCTTGTCCACACTTTGGGTCAGGCTTGGAAAGATGCCCCGGAGGTTGATCCAGCTGAAAATAAAGTTAATATCACAATTTGGCCACTTAAAATAGGAAATGTACCATAAAATACAAAATATGGTCGGGACCTAAAAATTTAGCACATGGGAAAAAGCTAAGCATGAGCTCTACCTCTATCATTATAGTCGTTACCCTAGTTCCTAGGGCCCCTTATGTGAGCCCCTTGCATATTTAATGAATCCATGATTGTCCCAACCCCTGGTAGGCAATGAACTGCCCAACCTTAAGGGGGTATCCACTGTTATATCATTCACCTCATGCTCTCATTCCCTGGAGCCCCGAGAAGTTATAAAAAGAAAATTCAATAAAAGGAAAAAGGCATATGAAGAAGGGTGGAAAAACGAAGGTTGAGGTATCTCATATATAATGATTTCTCCCTCCTACATCTATAAACCCAAGTATGGGATTACCTCATTATAGATACCCTTGTACCATGGCATGTGGCTTGGAGCTTCCCTGTTACCCCACTTTGTTCCATCACTATTTAACATGACACGTACCATCTAACAAATGTACCATGGACCTGTCACTCCCTTAGAGGGTGAAACCACCAAATAGGGTCCTGGGTTAACCTCCTTCTTAATCCTGAAGACACATGTACATTCTAAAGCCCATTATGGAATAATGTGCCACTATGAAGTGTCCACTTGGTTCCATGATTTGTAAGCTCATTTGCTCAATTGCACTAATGAATTGTTGTACTAGAAGGCGAGGAGACACATTGTATCTTATACAAGACTGCAGATGGGTATTCATCTTGGGGTTTGGTCTCCCTATACAGGATCCAAGCCATCCATAGTGTCTTAATGGAATGTGTAGGGTGGGTGTTGAATGTCATGGGCCTCTACTATAGTAGAGAGCAAATAGCCACGCCATGGAATCCTCAGCACCACTTATTGCTTTCTTGTGTCCCACTTGTTTGATGATGATGATGCACATGAACCATCTTACCCATCTGGTTAAACACTTCCACCACACACTTGGCAGTTGATCTAGAGCCTAGATGGGTTTTTGTCTCACCTAAGGAGACATGGGAGGGCTTGCATCATTGTTCCAATCCTTATAGATGGAGCACAATCTTGTCTGATTCATTTGGAGACCCGTGAGGATGTTCTTTATGCCCCCATAGGTCATGTTCTTGGATACCAAGGGGCCACCCCCTTCATCACTATTATTGGAGCCCTCTTATTCATTATGGCACATGAGGGACTTCATTTGGCCTTCCAATGACCCTTCTAGGTACTTTCTTATCATTTTGGCCCTCTTGAGAGGCTAATTATTCATGTTATGGAGATATTTGGTGGGCTTGTAACCAAAATAGGGTTATTTTGCACATTATTTTATTATAGGGATATCATTAGGCTAAATTAGGCCATCCGAACTCCTTAGAGGATTGTATAAATATGAGAGAGGAATTCTCTCTCATTGATCATCACTTGGATTTGGGATGCATCTTTATAAAGATTTCAGACCTGGAATTTGTGAAATGATTTGGATGATTAAATACATTTTGATGTGTGGAATATTTTCACTATCTCTCTTGGAGCTTCTATTTGGAAAGTTTATAGATGGATATACTTCTTTTGTCATGTAATTTCTCTTTTCATGTGAATTTTATAATGTTTAATGTATGGAATACAATGTCATGATTTTATTTATGCCCTAAAATTAATGTGAATTTATGAAACACTTGTAATCTTGGCTCGTTGCATATGTTATTCATCTTGGCAAGAAGAATGAATTTTCCTAGGGTTAGGTTGTGAACCTTATACCTTGAAACTCCATCAAATCTTGCATATCAAAGAATAAAAGTCTAAATTTGTTATGATGTTACATCCACAGAGAGCGTAGCTACTTCTTTAGGCCTCCTTGAAGATTGGAGTTCCTAAATCTTGATCATTTCAACTCCAATATTCCCAATAGCTAGGTACTGGTCCTAAATCCTTGGTGACCACATTAACTTAACGAAATATCATTATTTCACCTATTTTCTTCATCTTTTTTTCATCCTCCATGGATAAGGAGATTTTCTATGGCTTGGTACAATATTTTAGAGTCGTGGAATTTTATAATTTTGTCCTGAAAGTTTCTTCATTTATGTCTCCTCTAGGCATCCTCTAGTTTTAAATGAATTTCGATGGTGGAATTTCAAATAAATTGATGCCCTAACTGTCACACCAAGAGGGAATCCTTGAAGCTGCTTTGACTTTGGGATTTCTTGAAAATTTTCACTTTGTAGTTCATCATTCAAAACATTTTCTCTTAACTATAAGTGATCATTGGATGAGCCTTTAGCACGATATATCTCTCAACCCTTTCTCTCCTATAGTATTTCTCTCAAGGGGTTTTTCATGGAAAGTCGCCCTATCTTGTCCCAAATCTCACACTTTAATTGGATCTTCCCATTGAATGAGCCATCCTTGCCTCACTTTGAATCCTATAATAAACACATCAATCACAAGTGAGGGATTTTGGAAGTTTTAATCTTAGGAATTCATCATTATTCAATATGCCTAAGCCTGAGATAATCGTTCATATGTCTTTCTTAGGGAGACTTTCAACTTTTCTTTAAGAATTTGAACCACTAATTGAGCCTTTCCTTCGAATGGGCCTTGGAAATCATGTTATACCTCGCCATTGATCCTATCATTCAAGTGATTTCCTCCATACTGGGACTCCACCTATCGATGAAAGCCTGTAATGAGTAGGGGACATCGACTGAGGTGATAGTGGGTCCTTGTCCCTTTGTTTCCATTTGGTCTAGTGGTTGTCTAATAGCTACTCCTCCGAGGGCCCCTACCAGTTTAAGTGATAACATTTTTGGCACCACTTCTGAGGATGTGAGATGTGTGTGTTGATACCCTTACAACATCATTGATATATCATTCTTAGAGAATCCATTGGAAGAATGAAGCCCTAGTTCTTAATTGAAATTTAAGGTCAATGCTTTTACAGTGGAGCAAGAATTTATCTAGGAATCTCTAAATTCACCTTGGCAACTCCTATAATTTACACGTATATCTCAATAGGTTGTATTTCTTTGATGAGTTCCCTTCTTTGGACATCACCAACATTCCTGGGAACCCTTAATCATGTCACAAGGAGGATGGTACGTGGGGTGCCCATATTTGATGGTGATCCACTCTCTACAATTGATTATGTAGAAATATTTACTGGGCATAATGCAACGATGAAAAGTGTCCACAAGGATGTCCTTATATTATTGTTCATGAGGTCCTTGCATGGTCATAATTGATGGTTTCATAATCAAGAACCTAGGAGCATCTAATCTATTGAGGAATCCTATAATGGATTTCTTATACATTTTCAAGTATGCCCTTCACTAAACATTCAAGAGGAAGCCTTAATTAAGCATCATGATGACCTTGGGAATATAAATGATGAGTAGGAAGGAGGGTCCTCCCTGGGTCTAGGTAACAAAAAAGGTGATGAAGATAATTTTCAGAACACATGTATGGAAAGTGAAGTTGAGGATAACCCTAATTTTTCCAAGGATATTATTTAGAATAATCCACTCCTTGAAGACCTCAAAGAAGGTGATCCTGTAACCCCTTCAAACATTGATAACAATGATTACTTGCATATTGAAGAAGGGAAATGGGAAATTCATGGGAATCATTTTGACAAGGTCCCTGTCTATGACACCGATGACGAGAATATCAAGAGGATCCTTTTATCTCTTCAAAAGCTTAGGGTTGTAGTTGAGTTGCATGTGGACCCTTTCCTCAACCCCTCTTGTAATAACAAATCATTTCTTTTGCCTGAATATGGTCATCATGAGCAACTTGTTTGTTATGTATCCCTATGTCATTAGTCTTCCTTTCCATCCAATCATGACCCTAGGGTTGCCATAAAGTGTGTGTTCGTAGCTTTGTGGGACAAGTTAGGGGCTTTGTACCAATCTAAGTATCTGGTGAATAAACTATTCCTGTGGAAAAAGTTGTACAACCTGAGAGGTGAAAGATGTTATTAAACATGAAGTCCAACCAAAGGAACCTGTGAAGATAGAGTTTGAACTAAAGGAGGAAGAATCAGACTATGTACCAGAGGAGGAATCAGAAGATGAATAGCCACAAACTCCGGCTGTGAGAAGATCAGCTCGAGAAAGAAGGCAGCCAGAAAGGTATATTCCATCTACTTTCTGTTCAAACTTTGCTTTGTCTGTTACTGATGATGATCCCAGAATTGTGAAGGAAGCAGTGGATTCAGAAGATGGAAAACTCTGAAAAGAGGCCATGGTTGATGAAATGGCATCTTTGCACAAAAATGAGGCTTGGGATCTGGTGGAGTTGCCGGCTGGAAGGAAACCCATTGGCAGCAAATGGGTGTTCAAGAAGAAGACAAATGCAGAAGGGAAGGTGGAGAAATACAAAGCTCGGTTGGTAGCAAAAGGTTATTCCCAGGTGCCGGGAATTGACTTTGGTGATATTTTTTCTCCTGTTGCCAAGGTAACTTCTATAGATTACTTTTATCTGTTGCTGCTGCTTTTGATTTTGAG